>VTPC01000932.1:51821-87854 GCA_011009095.1 Ignelater luminosus
CACAAGGTGTCCGACAGCGAGGATCGAACGCAGGACCTCTATAAAAGTCAGACCCTGTATCCACGTGACCACATTATTCCATTCTTAAAATTTGCCAATTATGGTAGTATTTAAAGTACAGGAGCTTACATTTAAAAATTAATAATGAAATGTAATTTATTAAGAATACATAAATAAACCAACTATTAGAAAATCTCAGTTATAAATAAATTTAGTTCCATCCTAGACACTTTTACATATCTGCCGTAAAACCAACTGGGAAGATAATAAAAGCATAATTCGATATACCTATAAGTACAATATCTGTACCAGCCACCGCCCTGTATGTGATTACGGCATCGAAAAAAACTAGTGTTAGAAAAAATATTGTACGTAACGTCAGTAAAGTGTCTTTACTGGACTTACAAACATGTCTGCTCATCCAGTAAAGTATCACTTTCCCGACTAGTTACGTAAACTACTATTACTCACCAAAACGTGTTGAAAACTTTTTACTTTTTTCAAAAGAATGATTGACCAGTGTGAAAATGGTTTAGACTTCGTAATTGCAGCATTAAGTAATGAAAATGGAAATTGTAAAACGTACAGACTGTGCCAAAATTAACAAGTTCTTCACCTTCAACTGTTTTCTAAAAAAATCTTTTGTATACATCATATAATAATATAACACATCATTATTTATTAATTATAAGCAATTGAACTTAAGTATTGTAAAGAAATATTTTTAGGAGGACGAAGATCTCCTCATCATCGTCCCTTTGGGTCTGCTCTTCTACGCATTTACAGTAAGCAGAAAACCAAACTTACATTACTCGTTCTTCTCAATTTTGAGTATCCTGAAGTTTTCAATTGTGCTTGAAACCTTGCAAGTTTTTGAAAAATATAAAATCCTATTTTAAATAATTTTGATTTAAGAGCTGTTTGACACTATGCTAAATTCTCTAAAAAATTTTGTATAAATTAATTTTTTAAAAATTTTCGGTCTTTGCAAACGGAGTTTACATAGAAATTTTTGTCAACAAAAATTTAATAGAACATGTTCTAAAAATTGGTAAATTTCTTGAAGAAAATTCGCAGTAAACGTAGTCGCGTCCATGCGCAAACCGACATCAGCCGATTGTCTGCTTGCTTCCCTACTATTTGAGGTTATGTTTAGGAGTCGCATTCAAGATTGATTAAGATGGTCATCTACGGTTGAAAAATATGTACATGCGGCCGCACTTTAATCTAATAATTCTCGTATTTGGAAAGTGATTCTCACAAAAGCAAAGCTACTACTGTATTTGTGGAATTCTCTTCTATAAAGCTGTATTGAGCTTTATTTTAATGTCTAATTACATTTCAATTAAAGCTTTCTAGCAATATCAGCATTCTTAGTAAATTTCACTATCATAGACGGCCCTCTTAAAGGTCACTGCAAACAGCTGTAAATAGATTTTGCATACAACTCGCTACAACAACGTACCAAAAATTTTCATAAAATTTAGCATAGTGTCAAACAGCTCTAAAAGGTACTTTTTGTATTAGCAAATTATATTATTTGGCAAGGGAAAACTCGGGGTAAACCTGAACATTTTTCAAGACATGTATTTATAATACACAAATTATTTAATTTTAGAACCACCGTTAAACTGGTGACTATTACTAATAATAAGATAATCAACTCTAATTAATATTACTCCGATCTGATACAATGGCCCATATACTGTGTAAGTTTATAACAGTGTTTGTAATAATAAGCAATTACCTATTTGAATTTGTCTGTTATGCTTATTTTTTGCTTTCTTAAGTGATTTTATTAAGACAATACCATTATATAAATGTGTTCACTATAAAAATAGCAGCTGCAATCAATTTTGTGACTTACCGGAAATGAAGTTTTCGTAGTTATCAATTTGTGTTAAAACCTAAATGATAACCAGGAAGATTGATAATCATGAAAACTATTTATAGTTTAGTAGAATTACCAGTTTTTTTTTTCTATTCCTCGCTACGTTCAAGAATAGAAAACCTGGTGATTAAAAGGTGCAGCAACTAAAATTTTTGTTTGCTTATGAAGCCCTTTGTGATTGTTTTTGTATGTTGCCCTTCAGGTGTGTGTTGGTGTGTCCCTTTTGCTTGCCATGGACGGTGGTGGCGGCCGTAGAAGGGTCGCAGCCAAATCGTCTGCGGAGGACCAGGCGCTTGACTTGATTGCCAAAGAGGTAAGATAAAAATAAGCTTTTTATAAATACAGTACTCGCGATCAACCAATTTAAATCTTTGCTCAAAACTGAGAATAAAATATAAGTTTCTGTTGTTTACAAATTATTTTTGTAAACCGCCACTCATATTGTAGTGGTATCAAATAAGAATACTTACTGTCGATATGGCAGAGCTATTAAAACAATATTACTAGCAAGAATTGTACAGAGCAACTACCTTATTTTTTAAAATTCTTAACTATATAAGGTGTTCTATAAATGAGTAACACATTAACTTAAACTATTATTTTTAATGAGACAAACTTGAATATAATTTAATTTTTTTTAATGGAACTTTCTGTATATTTTGGAAATAATTATTGAGGTTTTAACTATCCATACAGTGTATAATTTATTCCACTTGATTGAGGAACATCTGGAACACCCTATATGTTTGAAGTTATCTTATTTCCTATTTATTGCGGCAAATATGAGGTGAATACCACAATTGATTATTATTTTGCTATAAAACTGTTTACAATTTCTAGAAAATTCGTGTAAGTATTATTTTTCAATATAGTTAATTCTTCTGTCAGCAATCCTTTTTTTTTGGGAATCGTACTGATATACATATACATTAAAAACCTTTTCCTTAAGATCTTTACAAGATTTACTAGAAGTTGCCTAGTGCAGAATCTGGAATCTGTGTCATTTTTTGCAGAAAAGTCATTCAGGTCTCATTATTATTTGACTGCATTTGCCCGAATCTCCATGAAAGTGGAAAGTTTTCACTTTTTTGCTGTTTGAATTGTCTTTTTTTGTTATATACATTTCTTGTTATCAAGGTGTGAGAATCGGAGATTGTTTCTTCCCCTTGTTGAGAATGCAAGGTACCCCCTGTGAAAAAAGAAACTTTGGTTAACTTCAAATGATTGGATAAACGTCTTTGTACTATGCCATGTATGTAAGTATACTAAGTCCATAAGTAATGCAACATTCATCGTCAGGTCCTTGAGTTTTTTTGGATGTTTTCTGTAGTGTAGTGTAGTGTAGTGTAGTGTAGAGTGAGGTGATTTTTATTGACCAAGTGATGACTTAAAAACAATACAAAATGTCATTTTGTAATACAATTTACTGCTGTTAATAAAAGTTCTCTTTTACAATTTAATTCATGTGTTAACTCCTCGATACATGAAATTTTCAAAGGAATTTCTGAATTCGGTCTTCCAGATTGATTGGGTGCATTCTTTACCAGCTCCAATTCTCTCACTCACTTCTGAATTTTGCAAACAGGAAGCGCAGAGTCTCCACAAACATCCTTTAGTTGAGTACTTTTTTACTAGTATGTGGAGATAAAAACTTAATAATTGCATTTGCTTTCTACAGAAATATCAATTTTTAAAGTACACTAAATAGATTAACCTAATCACAATTGAATCAATAGCTTCCAGTCTAGACACATGTAAAGATTAAAAGGCCAGAGTTTATCATTTTTTCGTAACTTATATGTTTAGCAATTTGCGGGCAAACAGTACATAATACGAGAATAAATTGAAAAGTATAATAATTGTTTGACAGGCTGTCAAAGTTACTAAAGTTTTGCATGCTGTAAGAATGGAGAAAGTTGAAATTCGCGCGGTTATTAAATATTTTCATATTAAGGGTTTATCCCTAAAAGAAATAAAAGCTGAGGTAGACGGCACGTTACGCAAATCTTCCTCTTCGTGCACCCCACTTAAAACTTGGATTGCTGATTTTAAACATGGTCGCAAGAGCACAGAAGATGCACCCCGTTCAGAAAGGCCGAAACAGCCACCACAACAAAAATTATCGAAAGAGTTCGCAAAGTTGTCTTGAATAACCGGCGATTGAAGTTGATGGAAATAGCGGATACTGTGGGCATTTCAACAGAGCGGACATATTATATACTAACCGAAGTTTTGGGGGATGAGAAAGTTATCCGCGCAATGGGTTCTGTGACTGCTCACACTGGAGCAAAATCTGACACGCAAAACAGTTTCGGAGGAGTGTTTAGATTTGTTTAAACGCAATCCCGTAGACTTTTCGCGACGATTTATTACAGTGGATGAGACGTGGATTCACCACTATACCTTAGAAACGAAGCAGAAATCGAAGCAATGAACTGCCAAAGGAGAACCTGCTCCGAAAAAGGCCAAAACAGTTGCGTCGGCCGGAAAAGTTTTGGCTTCAGTTTTTTGGGATGCCAAGGGTATTCTTTTTGTAGATTATCTTAAAAAGGGTAAAACAATCAACGCCGCATACTATGCTACCCTACTAATAGGAGACGTGAATTTTGATTTATTAAGCAAATACAAAGAAGGGGTACGAAAATATACTAATTTATTAAATGCTTATGGTTTAATAAGTTTAATTAATTCCCCCACACGAGAAGAAAAGATACAGAATAAATTAGTGTCTACTTGTCTAGACCATGTAGTAATTCGATTTGAAAACGAATCATACGAACCGTTTGCTATTAACTATAAAATAGCAGATCATTACTTAATAGGAATAAACTTCTTGGCTAATTATGATACACTAGAAGCAAACGAAGATACAATTCGATACGTTATAGATAATGAGAAAGTCAATTATATGATTAAACAAGTAAATTGGAAAGAATTAATGAATATTAATAACGTTACACAACTATACGAGAAAATTGTGGCAGCATTTTCTTTAATATACAAATTTTCGACACGAACTATTAAGCACAATAAAAATAGAAAATATAAAGTACATAACCCATGGATTACAGATGAACTACTTAACGAAATTTCTTTTAAAAACGATATGTGGAGTACTTACAAATCAAACAAAAATCCAACTTTATTTAGAAAATACAAAGCATTACGAAATACAGTTCAGAAAAAAATAAAGAAAGCTAAAGATAATTATTACTACCAAGAGATACGTAAAAATAGTTCCAACATATCAGGAATCAGGTCAATCTTAAATAACAGACTAGGAAGAGGCAACAACAATATAAAACAGTCATGTTTAAAAAACTTTAAAGATATTGCTACAGAGGAAGAAATAAAGCAACTAACAAATACTTTCAACAACTTCTTTATTTCAATTATCGACAAATTAAGAAAGACCAATAATACACATCAACAGGTAATAATTGATACTCAACTACAATCGTTTTTTTTACCATCTATGACTTCAACTGATTTGCACAATATAATACAAACATTTGACGTAAATAAAGCTCCTGGATATGACAACATCAGAATGAAAGACATAAAGAATAATCTAAATATACTGTGATATTTTACTACATTTTTTAAATCGAATGATTAGAAATGGTGAAATTCCAGAAAAAATGAAAATATCAATAGTTACTCCAGTTTATAAAAATGGTAAAAAAGATGATATTAATAACTACAGACCAATCTCGAATCTTCCATCATTAGAAAAAATTTTAGAGAAATATATAAATGACAAATTAAATAGCTACTTGGATAAATTCTCAATTATACCTAATACACAATTTGGTTTCCGAAAAAGAAAGAATACAGAAACGTTATTATTGGATTTTGTTGAAAAAATTAATGTAACTTCAAATGACAGAAAGCATGCATCCGCGATATTTCTTGATCTATCAAAACCCTTTGATACAATAGACAGGACTATACTTCTTCGAATAGTAGAAGCTTCCGGAGTAAGAGGCACAGTTCACAAATTATTCGAAAATTTCTTAACAGATCGAGCACAGACTGTCAAAATTAACAATTGTTACAGTGATTTGAAGCAAACACATTTCGGTGTTCCGCAAGGATGTATTTTATCACCAACGTTATTTAACTTATACGTAAAAGATCTACTTCGAACAATGTGTAATATTTATCAATACGCTGATGATACTGCAATATTATCAACAGACATTAATGAAATTACATGTTTACAGAAACTGCAGAATGATTTCAATTTAATATCAAAATGGTTTACACAACATCATATTTTTATAAACAATACAAAAACTCAAGCTCTTCAATTTGGAAATTCTAGCATAAATTACATTCTACGAAGTCATAACGAGAAATGCTTATTTTCTGGAAATTTAGTTAATTGCAGTTCTTGCCACAAAATAAACTTTCTAAATGAAGTCAAATATCTTGGAATAATAGTGCAAGAAGATATGAAATGGACTAGACACATAGAATATGTATCTAACAACTTAAAAAGCCTGTTATATACATTCTATCAATTACGAACAATTTTGCCAGTGCAAACAAAAATATTAATTTATAAAACTTTGGGAGAATCAATAATAAGATATGGTCTGATGATTTATGGTCATACATATACAATACACCTAAAACCTCTATTAAAGGCCCAAAATAATTTCTTAAAGCTTATAAAAAATACCAATAAAAGAACAGATGACATAAGGAAAGAGCTTGAAATTTTGAAAATTGATCAGTTACGGGATTATATTACCATTTTCAAATATTATTTTAATAAAACATTTCAACAGGTCCAAGAAACTACATATAACATTCGACCGTCATCCATAACTTTCATCACTAATAGGTACAATAATTTCTACGGAAGAAACTCAATATATTATTACATTCCAAAATTACTAAATGAATTTCCTTATAAAAACATAAAGAAAATTTCTGAGCTGAAAAAGAGGCTTCGTGGATGGTTAATTAACAGATAAATTTACAATAAATTATATATTTATTTCTCAAAGAATACATAATTAGTTATTACTACGTTCAAAATCTATTTGATCTTTTCGTTACAGATTATACTAGTAGTTTATATATTGTTAATATAAAACCTGTAAAAAGTCCATATGGATTCACAGGCAATTCTTGTAATGTAATTATAATAATATATAAATAAATAAAAATAAAAATAAAATAAATAAAAAAATAATCAAGGTGCTACTTGTTTAGCATTTAGAAAGGAAAAGAGACACTTTATTTTCATAACTATCATTGCATTAACCTGTAGAACGAACTTCGCATTAACTTAGGAGTAAAAATTGTCAGATTTTTAGTAAATGTTCCAACTTATGGAATAAGGCAAGAAGACCCAAATCGGCGTAGGTAATTCAGCAAGTTTTGGGTCACACCTTGAGTTACCCGTGTGTGACTCGTTGGAATTCAACGCATGATGTTGTAGAAAAAATCTTATTTTCTAAAGAAAAATTGTCAGAGCTTTCTGATAAATTGCTTATACCAAGCTTAAGCGAGAACGGCATATTGTTTTTAGAAGAAGACGTTAAAATAACGAAACCGCTTGCGGAAAGCCTTAATTTTCTTCAAGGTGGTCAAAATACTTATTATGGGTACCTTCTTTTAAGCATTGTATCTATGCATACAAAACTTGAATAGATAAAACTGGCGGCAGACATTAAACAGTTGTGTAAGCCTCTAGATTACGTCTTAGAATCCATACAAAAACGATTCAGTGAAGTCTTCAAGTTGCAATTTAAGAGAGCTGTTATAGCTGCAGTGACAAACCCCAGATTTAAGATGAGGTGGTATTACGTCTTTAGAGATACAGACGTTCAAATATCTACAAAAGATATTCAGTCTTGGGTACTCGATGCCGCTTTGGACTTTAAAGAGTTACGAGATTCTGAGCTAGTATAGTCAGTAAAAATGCTGAAGATACGTTTTTTGATTTTAAAGACGACAATGAAACAGTCCAAACTCAGTTAGAATTTGAATTGTTGAAGTACTTGAATGATAAAAGAACAAACTTGGCAATGTTGAACGATTATGAAGTTATAAAGAAATTATTCATAAAATACAACTGTATTTTACAATTTTCTGCCCCTGTGGAGCGATTATTTTCATTTACACAAATTACCAACGCACCAAGACGTCACGCACGCAGCGACACCAATCAGGGCCAAATTTACTCTGATGCACGTTTAGGTTATAAATAAAGGCTGATTCAATTTTGGCTTCCACATGAGTGTATTAAAGAAAACACGGCAACATAAAAAAATATGTATTTTTGTGTTCAGTATTTTAGGTCGATTTATTGCAATCACACATAAAAGATGTTTGCCTCGGCTCCTAAGACATAACGTAATCCGTTTGTCATAATTATCAATAACATCGCGGCATCACGCATCAGGCTCAACGTCGATTATCTCGCGTCGGATTTCTTGTTTCAACACTGCAATGATGTTTGGTTGGTTCCTGTAGACTCTACTCTTCAAATAACCCCAAAGCAAAAAGTCCAAAGGAGTGATATCGCATGATCTTGGCGGCCAACCTATGTCACCATTTTCTGATATATATAATGCGACCTGAAAATTTTCTGCGTAATAACGCTATTGTTGCTGCTGCTGTGTGACTGGTAGCACCATCTTGTTGGAACTAAAGAAAATCTTTTTCGAAAATCTGTCTCCTTGTTCACGCATCCATTCGGAAAACACACGGCGCTGTAGGTGTGTGTTATTTAAAGTTTGTAAGAATATAAGTGTAAATCTTTGGTCAAGATTCGCTGCGTAGTGGAGTACGTAAGGCCCAATTGCTACGAATCGATGTTTTTGGTTGTTCGGTTACACTTTTGCGCACGTTGGCAATATTCTGCTCAGAGCGACCTCTACGAGTATGTTGTGCGCCCAGAAGGTCGATTTTGAACACCAAAATATTCACGTAGAGCACAGAATGTATTTTTTCTCGGTTTCCCATTTTCGTAATAGGCTTGGATAATTTCAACGCGTTGTTCTGTCGTGTATTCTACCATGACTAATATCGTTTATGTTTCTAGGTTACAAATCTCAGTTTCACATTCACAGATAACTTGATGTTTTGAAAATATTTATCTGTATCATGTGGAAGCCAAAACTGAATCACCCTTTATATCATAAAAAGACTGCATCCATATTTTATTGAATGCCGATAAAGTAGAATACCGTTCTTCATTTGTTTTTTGTAATTAATTATGGCTAATACAATCAAAAATATTCCTTTAAAAAAATCAAAATTTTCATTGAAAAAAAGATTCAAAGAATTTGTTTTTTTCTATCCGTTTATTGATGTTTATTCTTTATAATGCATACATAAAATTTTTTTGGTGGAGGTCCCTAGGCACTGCCTCAATTGCCTACACGGTAAATCCGGCCCTGGTTACCGAAAAGTAATACAAATCTTTTATATAGTAAATAATATTCTTGTTAGTTATACTGTTGAGTTAGCTTAGCCTTTTTGTATATTTCTTAGTTTTATTTTTTAGTTTATTTTGCTTTTGTCAACTTAAATTGTGGTATAAATTGTTATTAAAATATATGTACATATATCTTTTGTAGTTTTATACAGCGTGTCCGAAAAGTATGGAATATCCTATATATCTCAGTAAATATGCATTTTATGGAAAAATGTATTCTATAAAAGTTGTTTAGTGTTTAGTTTTACATTACAGGGCAATACCAAATAACTATTTTAAAAAAAACAAAAGCGCAACGAATAATGCTTCAATTTTTTTTAATAGGAAGGTATCCCTTTATTGTACTCATTTGATGGAGAATGTTTTTCTCTTTTCAATGATGTAAAACTTTGATACACATGCATAAATAAATTTTGATTAAAACGCAAAACACTGTTTGAAAGTTTATTTCAATATTCATCTGTAACGAATTGAAAATTTTGTATAACTACACTCTCCAGTTCATAGAAGGTGTTCAAAGTGTGCACCATTTACAGCTTGGCAATGATAAATTCGTTTACTGCATTTTGAATCGTTTCTGGTGTGATAGCTCTAATCTCTGTTCTAATACGGTCTTTTAGAGTTTCAATATCTTCGGGCATATCGACATAAATCTTATTTTTGAGATGGCCCCACAGAAAAAAATCAAGTAGACCTAAATCCGGCGAGCGAGCTGGCCATTCTACTACACCTCTTCTGCCTATCCATCGATAAGGGAAAGTATTATCAAGAAACTGTCGGACATTAATTCCGAAAGGAGGAGGAGCCCCGTCTTGTTGCAACCATATTCTGTTATGGGATACATCTGGATCTAGTTCATTAGGAAATAGAACAGCTAAAGCAGGAACTAAGTCAAATCTTAAAAAGATAAGCATCCGCTGTTAAATTATGTTCTATAAAAAAAGGTCCCAAAATTTGTGTTAAAATAATTCCTGCCCAGACATTGACTTTCTGCTGATATTGGGTGTGCCCTTCTACATACCAGCCAGGATTTAGCAAAGACCAGTAGCGCGTGTTTTGTTTGTTAATGGTACCATTCAAACAAACCGTTGCCTCATCAGTGAAGAGGATATTTTTATGAAAATTTGCATTTTCCTGAAGACATCTTCTAATAATTCTTGAACTATACAAGGTTTATACGGATGCCACTTTTCCTTTCTTAGAACTTCGTGTGCAGTGGATTTCTTCAAAGTATGTTCACGAGCAATTTATCGAACAGAGACATGTGGATTTTCCACGACAGCCAACATTATATTCTCACGTTGTTCATTATTTAGAGCTTTAGGTCTGCCCGTTTTTGGGCGATCTTTGACAGAAGCCGTTTCATGATATTTATGCAAAATTTTACTTACAGTAGACTGAGAAATATGGTATTTGGGGTGCACGTTATTAAACAAATTGCAAAGTTCCTCCTGTGTTCTCCTTCTGTCTCCATATCCCAGCATCATTAAAATTTCGATACGATGTTTTTCTGATAAATAATCCATAGCAAGTCGTATTTTTTTAACTTTGTTATCCTCACGTTAATCAAAATGCTTAAATTAATTAAACAAATAACCTTTCGCTTCAGTTCGGTTATTAATTGACATTTCTACGACGCATTGAATTGTTGCAACAAACAAAAGTGTATCACATTGGCCATAATGTGACTAGATGATATTGAAAATTTAAAAGACCGCGTCTGGAAAGGTAACAGATGAATAAATAAACTTTTAAGCGTTATTCAAACAATTTTTTGCGTTTTAATCAAAATTTACTTATGCATGTGTATCAAAGTTTTACATCATTGAAAAGAGAAAAACATTCTCTATCAAATGAGTACAAGAAAGGGATACCTTCCCATTAAAAAAAATTAAAGCATTATTCGTTGCGCTTTTGTTTTTTTTAAAAATAGTTATTTGGTATTGCCCTGTAATGTAAAACTAAACACTAAACAACTTTTATAGGAAACATTTTTCCATAAAATGCATATTTACTGAGATATATAGGATATTCCATACTTTTCGGACACACTGTATATCGATAATTATTATTGATAATTTGAAAAAACAGAAAATATGACAAATTATATAAAACAATTTATTTTATAAGTTTCTGTTTAATATCATTATAATTTTAAATTTTTTTTTAGTAAGTTGACGAATAAGTCACATTTAGAGAGCAAGTTTCATCAATATATACCTTGATTGTCACTCAAAAACTAAAAAGAAAGTCTGAAGTTTCTATTTGATAACATTGATAAAGGTATTACTTTGCAGTACTGCAAGTAGCTGGGAATACTGGAAATTATTTAAGGAGTATTTACTCAATACTGGTACTGGATAGTTTGTATTTCCAGTACTTTACTGAATATTCTAAGTACTATTGAAAAGTACTGGTACTTAGTACTGCAAGTAAAAAATTAATTGTTTGATACTGGATACTGGTTACTCCCAGTACTTTTACCGAGTACTGGTCACAACTCTGAGTAAAAATATATGGGGTGTTTGATTTAGAATCGAACACCAATGCCATTTCCGGTCTCAAATGGAAGTGGTGGTGGCTTCAGGTGAATTTCAAAATATAAATAGTTTAAGCATAAAGAATTTTATCTTAATCATCTGCTTAATAAAGAAAGAAAGTTGGTGAACTTGAGTTTCAAATTCACTCAGTATACCTTTTCTTTTATAATAATTACAAAAATTGTTTTGTATAAATTAATAATTTAAATAAATCTGGTCAAGGATTCTAAGAAAGCTAGAGCAATAAATTAGACACCCTGTATAGTAAGCAATCAGATTTTAGACTGAAATAGAATATTGAATTCATCACTATTACCACTTTAATTGCAATTATTATTTGTTACACATTTTTTTGGACAATGAAGTAAATGGAGTATACCAAATGCCATCTAGAATGATTAAATAAATTACCTTCAATTGTCTTTATTTTTATTATTGTTGAGTTTGCAAGAGGAATTAGACAAGCTGGTAAAAAAGGGGGCGGTTATTGCCTAGGATGTGCAGGAGACCGAAAGAATGAAATAAAATAACACTAGCAGCTAAATTTGTACTACGGTGTTCACTGTGGTGGCTGCTTTGAAACAAACTATTTCATTTATAGTACACTCGTTTATTTTTAATAGTTAATTGTAAAAAATTGTCATAAAAGAAATATCTATGTATAAGTCTAGTTTCAGTTTTTTCATATTTGTATGTTCATTTTTAAAGCAATAATAATATTGATGTCTTATAATAGGGATGATACTTTTTCAAACTTTCATTGTTGGTTCAGAGCTTTCTTGTATACAAACAGACGTGATAGATAATACTCTTGCTCCCTTCTATGTATGTTATTTTTGGCATCTCTTGTGTCACATTCGATTGGGGTTGGATGGTAACTTCCGTGTAGACCTTTTAAAACATAGATGTCAGTCTTCCCATGAAGTTACTAAATTGTAGATTGCGCAATGGTTAATCAGTTTCTTGTTATTTTGCAATATTTTCATAATTTTTTTTTAGAAACTTTAAAAGACTGAACAATGTTGACTCTTCATTCGTTTTAATTTAATTAGAAATTTAAAAAATTCCTTCAACTTTACATTTCTCAATATTCTCACATCAGTGAATATTGTTAATGTCAATTTAAATAAAATTCATACGAATGTACCGTTTCTCAACAAATTTACACAAGTCTTCATGTAGGACTTTCTTGTTATTCGTGATAAAAATCATTCGAGTACATTTACATTTATAGTTAAGGCGACTTAATAGAACGCCCGCACACCTCCCATTTATTAAAGTCTGTGGGTTTTCAGGCGAACGAACTCGAAGGCTTATGGGGTTCTCTTTTAATGTATTTAGGTATATGAATACTCCAGTCTTCATCTCGTCTTTCCTAGTTTTCAAACGTTCACACATGCTGGGCAACTTTTAGTATAACTGTGTTTTGAAATACGCGCGCCCGAAGACAGTTCTTATTAAAAATCTGAAACACATTCCGTTAATTATATATTTATGTGAAAGGACGTTTTAAATAAACACGTTTTAGTAAAAGCAAAAAGTGTTAGTTTATTTTTTTGGGTGTGGACTAAAATCTAGATTACAGTATCTTTGCTCCATATTATAGTTAAAATACCAAAAACCTCCTTTAATTTAGTTATTCCGGTGTTATAATTAGCGCTATTATTACTAATTGTGTGTTTAAATAATAATTTCAAACACGTGTAAAAGTTCCGGCGGTTATAATTATAAAACGTTATTGAAATATTATAGTGAAAACTGTTATTGCAATATACAAACTTTGGTTTAAATTTGCATTTACTTATTTAAATATTTAACTGAATGTGCG
Source organism: Ignelater luminosus (assembly GCA_011009095.1). Lineage (NCBI taxonomy): Eukaryota > Metazoa > Arthropoda > Insecta > Coleoptera > Elateridae > Ignelater > Ignelater luminosus. The sequence continues at coordinate 65,540 of VTPC01000932.1, forward strand.
CAAAAGTCTAGTAATGTTTGTGTGTTGGACCAAACTGAAAATGGTTATTGGTCATAAATACACCGTCAATTCCGATTTGTTTATTCACTTCAAGAAAATTCCTTCGCTTTCTGATTGCCTTTCGGATGGTGAAAATTCTTCTGCCCATGTTTTGCTAGTTACTGCCGTTCACAAATGGAAAAAGATCGTAAGTTCTTATCGTTTTGCAAATTACTCATTTTGCCTGATGATGACTACATTTTATTTTATAATTAACAAAGTTGATGACAACACATTTATGTACATCTATGATGTAATTCAGAGGAATGATAAATTTAGTATCCTACAGAGTATTTTCTTCAAAGTAGAAATGATGATCGTTAAATTACTTAAATATCCCTCTCGACTATTAAGCGACGCCGGCGCGACGCTTTCGTATACGGAACACCCTCTTAGCTTTGACATTTATTTTCTTTTAGCTACCTAGGGTGGTGGTGTTATTTTTATGAGGGAAGAGCAACGGACTGAAAAGTTGCTTGTAGAAATTTCCGGTCTATTTGTACGTCATATATACATACTACCACATGGAAATAATTGCTTAATTTGAGAACGTTGGCAAAAATTAAAACTGGGTTGCTGGTCGATGCTGCTCTTGATACGTCTGCACGTCACGCCTATCAACTAAAATGTAGCATTTCTTAAATTCATCATTCATCAAAATGAGTAAAAACACGAGAATCGAGACTGTCGAAGTGTACTTTTAGAAGTTTCACATTAAAGATAACAAATATGCACCGGACTAGTTAGTTAGTGGTCTTGATTGTTGATGTTATGTGGATTCATAACAAAATAAAGACAAAATCTTGTCAACGTAATATATTGAAAATTCGTACAAAGATAAAACAATTAAATAGAAAATTCAAATATTATAAATTGAATGTCGAAATTTAAATATTAAAATTAAATGATCAAATACTAAAACTTGAATGATAAAATATTAAAAAATAGAATGTCGAATACTAAAAATTGAATGATGCAGTTCTACGCACTTTTTGTATTTATAGGTGCAAACATATCTAGTTCATTAACGCGTCATAATGCGACTCATTTAAAGATGTACAAAGGAATTAATGAGATCACACATTTTATAAACAATTTCCCACGAAAGGGATGTTATTTCAGCAAATTGATTTGCATGAATCAGATTATTACATAATGTTCAAAAAGAATAAATCCTTAACATTGATAATCATCCCTGTCAACTTCATCGAGTGAAGAAAATTCTTCTAAGTTTGTTTTCTTCTCGCACAATTTGGTCGTGGACACAAAAGTACTGCAGCCACCTAACGGGAAAATAAAGATTAAAAAGAGAAATTTGAGCAAGGTATGAAAATAATGGAGAAACTAAAAAGAGGACGACCAGTGAATCCAGCTGTCAAAATTAATCGAGGCACTAGGCGGCTCAACTGATTTTCTGTGTCTGTACTCAAATCTTTTTGCAAAATAGCAAGATATTGCTAGATGTTCAGACCTAGTAGTAGAGAACAAAAGCACTCGATCTAACTTAATCTTTGATGCTTAACTGGTAAGCACTAATCTTACAGGAAGGCGCAACCAAAGAAACAAAATTCCAATGCTTGCTATTCTTGCGCAGCATGTAACAATCTTTAAAGAAAATTTATTTCCAATTCAAAGGTTCCTCACCAAATAACTTTAATTGTAGATATCCTCCGGCTTATCATGACTCATCTCATTATGGATCATGAGTGTCAGATAGCTTTAAAATCAAATTGGGGTCTGCCAACGCTATGATAAACCACAAGTTTGTTATTTACATTTCTATCTTAAACACAATCAAAACAATTTGGACGCAAGAGCCTTTTTGTTAAAATTGGAAGAAAGACTCAAAATTCCAAAACAGACGTGGTGTTTATCTATAAAATATAAGACAAAAAAAATGATATATAGTTTTAATTAAAATGTTTATTGCAAAAACACAAACACAAACACAAAAAAAAACAAATAAAAAGAGAAGGCCGCTCTTTAACTCGAGTGAAAAACCCTTTTAATTTTAAGTAATCCTTACTAAACAGAGGTGACGTCACCCTAGTTTAATTAACAACTAGGTTAACAAATAAACATCAAGAGCAGTACTTAATTATCAATGAACAAATAGATATTCATAATTTAGAATATATTTGAATCATTGAATATTAAATGTGTTTATAATCATGAAACAAGTGGATATCATTGATAGCAACTAATTGTCCATAAACAAATGGATATCCACAATATCGAATATATTTAATTATTAAAAAAAAAGTGGATTTTAACAATAACCACTAGTTCAAAAAACCCAATAGGTGTCACCAAATTGCAATATAGCAAGTTTCACCTTGTTGTATGAACAAATTTCAAAGACAAAATAAACTTAACTCACTGTTTAACTCACAAAAATGTATGTACTTCCTGGTTTTAGCACATTCCCATGAGAAGCTATACATTCAAGGCTGGTTGCTGGGTTTTGTTTGTTGACCCAATACCATTAAATTTGTGAGGTTATGAACGATACTACCTCTGCTGAATTTCTTGCTCAAATTAATATGAAATTCATATTATTCTGATTTTTCGAATGGTAGTGCCAGATTTTAACTTGAAACCGTTTCAAGAACCATTCATGGACACACCCTTATAACGGATACATATGGGGAACCAACAAAAAAATCTCGGTTCTTTCCAGGTCTAAAGGCTAAAATAAAATTCCACAACACGAAGAAACTAATTAACACAATATTTGTTCAGACTTCGCAGAAAAAATCTAATTTTTGATTGCAAAATTCTAACTGCAAATCACAAACAACCTGTTGATCATGCAACTTCCTTCACAATTATCGTCTTGTCTCCGATCAAAACGGAAGGACCCCGCCCTAGGAAGAATCCAATTCTTCCGCCAACTTTCAAAATGTGAACTGACTAAGATGATACAAATTAAAACCACGGAGAAAATCAATGCCCTAAGATTAAGATTTTGCTTTTTTAAATTAAATTAGAATTTCTAAAGAATTATCAAACACAAATAAAATTTTTAGACGGGAGAATAACAAATATTCAAAAAAATGTTAAAATCGAACCGTTGAAGGATATTTGTATGGGGGATTCCCCCAAAAACAATAAGATCCGTATTTTCCTATAAACGATGATTTTAAATAAGAAAAACTTGAAAATATAGAATTCCTAATTCAATTTAATCAATGAACAAATCAAATTTTAAATTCAACAATACATTATAAAAATTAACATAAAAAAGTCGAGAGTATGCATCCACATTATTTTATGACACTCTCGTACCAACTTAAAGTAATAAAATATTCACGGGATTTTAGAAAATTTAAATAATTTTATGACGACGAGTAACGAACCGTTACAAGCAACGATTGAGTATATTCCGAAAACTACTGAAGATCCTTATCTGATGACACAATGCACTATAACACATGGGCTGAAAAGTCCCAGGCCTAACAAATAGATGGCGCTAGTTCTATTGCATTCACCGCTTTTTCAGTTAGTACTAACCTTCAAAAGACAGCTGTTAAAATTTCGTTATATTCTATTCATTATTTTGTGAGTTATTGTGCTAAGAGTGACGCTACTTTTGTTATTTTCAAAACAATGGATCAAAAACAATTCGTGTTTTAATTTTACACTGCTTCTTGATGGGAAAAAATACCGTTCAAGCGAAGCAATGGCTTGAAAAGTGTTTATGGGGACTCCGCTCCATCAGAAACAACAATTGGTTGGTTTGCTGACTTCAAACGTGGTCGTAGAGACACCGATGATGCAGAACGCAGTGGACGTCCAAATGAGGCGGTAACACCAGAAAACATCAAAAAAATCCACAAAATCGTTTTGAATGATCGAAAAGTGAAGTTGCGTGAGTTAGCTGACATTGTAAAGATATCAAAAGAACGTGTTGGCTTTATATTGCATGAGCATTTGACTATGAGAAAGCTCTGCTCAAAGTGGGTGCCACGTTTGCTCACTGTTCACCAAAAACAAGAACGTGTTGATGTTTCTGAGCAGTGTTTGGCCATGTTTAAACGTAACAAACCGGAATTTTTGCGTCGATATGTGACAATGGATGAAACATGGATCCATCACTTTACTCCGGAATCAAAACGATCGTCATCTGAGTGGACAGCAACTGGTGAACCTCGTCCAAAGAGACCGAAAGCACAACAATCGGCTGGAAAGGTTATGGCCTCGGTATTTTGAGATGTGCGTGGTGTAATATTCATCGACTATCTTGAGAAGGGAAATACCATCAACAGTGAATATTATATAGCGTTATTGGAGCGTTTGAAGGCCGAAATTGCAAAGAAACGACCGCATATGGCAAAGAAAAAATTTTGTTTCATCAAGACAACGCACCGTGTCACAAGTCAATCAAAACAATGGCAAAACTACATGAATTGAACTTCGAATTGCTCCCACATCCACCGTATTCGCCAGATTTGGCTCCCAGCGACTACTGGCTGTTCGCAGACCTAAAAAAATGCTTGCCGGTAAGAAATTTCGCTCGAATGAAGAGGTTATCGCTGAAACTGAGTCCTATTTTGAGGCAAAAGATAAATCGTTCTGCAAAAGTGGTATTGAAATGTTACAGCGGCGCTGGAATGATTGCGTTGTTCTTGATGGAAATTACGTTGATGAATAAAGCTAATTTTGAACAAAAAAAACCGTGTTTTCTTTGTTAGGCCTGGGACTTTTCAGCCCATGTGTTATCACACTGGACTAAATACTCTGAAACATCAAGAATTAGGAAAAGGCAAAATATCTCAAATTATAAGTTTTGATTACATCCTAAAGATTAGCCTTCCTTACATTTATTTCATTTTATTTATTACACAATCAACACAAGTCACTAGAGTTTGTTTCATCTGATAACTAACATAAGAAGAGCTGCTTGACTAAAGACGGCTTCTTTAACTTTTGTTTTAATAAGCGTTTACTTCCTCTTATACTACTTTTGATAAAGAATAAAAAAAGCTGAAAACTTTAATCGAATTTACAAAAACAGACTAAATGGACATTTCTTAGAAATCGCAAAAAATGTTTTGCTGTGTATATTTCAGAAATTTATTGTTACAAAATCTTGTATACAGCAGGTGTTTAAGAAAAAGTTGTTTGCTGTCTTCTCTAGCAGCAGATAATAATAATAATGTGTTTTTGTTTAAAAAAAGTAAAGATATTTTAAAAAGAAGAAAATGAAATAAAACATAAAAGGTGAGGTTCATTTATGAGTCTAGGCTCATTTGCTGTTCTTTCACCTAACCCGGTTTAAATTGAATTTCATTTTAGAAAGATTATAAACATAAACATTAAGACATGTAATAGTACATATTACATAAAATATTATAGAGGTTGGTTATTTGGTAGCTAAAAGATCATTTGAAGAATTTATTCTTGTGCATTTATTTTTTAAAATGTTATCATACAGGTAAGCAGCGTGGCATTTTCTCCTTTGCTCCATACTTAACCTGTGTGATACTAATTCGAGTCTTTTATCAAAGATTAATCACAGACAAGCATTCTGCAATTTTAAACGAGAAAAAGGAAGAATACTTGTTAAATCACAAACTAGAGGTGTTTATGATAAAGAGTAAAGGTCCTTATATAGAACCCTGAGGAACATCTTTGGTTATATTTAAAAATTCAGATAGCTGATCATTATATCTGATTGCCTGTTGCCGTCTACTCAAATAGTTATCGATAAGTGCAATAGCAGGAACTGCAACACTAATATAGTAAAGACTAGCTAATAGTACCCTGTGAGCTATTGAAGACTTGAATAATGTAATAAAACAAGAATGGTTACTTTACCTTGTTTGCTGGCCATAAATACATCATCGGTAACCTTAAGCAAGACAGTACAACAACTACGGCTGATGATCAGGTAAAATATTATTTAAACCAAGTTTTCTGAGTTGGGACTCTATAGCCTTTTTCATTATTTTAGATAAAGCTGGTAGGATGCTAATAGGTCATAAATCTTTAAAATCATTTTTCCATACTCGTAAACCTACGCACAAATCTTCGTTAGAGAGAGTTCATATATCAGTTTTCAATATATAGGGTGTCTCAAGAAGCAGAAACCCTCAGGTTTCCTCTTCTTGCTCTACACTCGTACACACTGACTGCATTGCTAATTTTAGTTGAGAACTTGCCAGTGTACAAAACTGAACTGTACTTCAAACGAGTACGCAAATAGAGCAGAAAGAAGAAACATGGGTGTACAGTATCATCAAAATCTTCCCATTACTAAGACATGCTAAATGGTAACACTAGTAGTTCTCGTTCTAAATATTTCTGCTAATTTCGGCTAGTTTATCTTTTCTCGCTAGTAATTTGTTGTTGATTGCCAAGATTTATATGTTTATACATACTACTTCAGAATTTAATTTACTTTTATGCGTTATGTTAAATTAAATAAGTTCTTTATTTCCTAATTTGGCGTATCCTACTATTATTTTTATAACATCGTGTAGTTTTATATGTTTGTTTAATAAAAACTTTACTTCTTACATGTTTTACTGTAATTTCTTTGTTCTCTTAAACGGCAATTTCCTATAACACTGGTCAACACTGTTTTTGTCACACGAACTTTGTGATGATTTTTGTTTATGTTGGTGTACCCTCATTAAAAAAATATATAATTTTGTTTCAGTCACATTCAGTTTTTTTGTAACAGCTACATATTCATTTCTGACCTCATATACGTGTCTTTGTTCGAATAACTTCATTTAGGCGACTGTATAACTATTGCATTCAACTAACTTACATTTTATTTACGTTGGTTACATCGTAAATATGCCACGAAAGTGTTCTAACAACCCCGACAGTTTTTGTTATGTGTGTGGAGAATTAACTTTTACATCTCAGCGTCGAAATTTCACACCATTAATTGAACAGTGCTATTCTGGATTTCCTGTGAGGCATCAAGATAAATCCTGGGTTCCACATAAATGTTATGTAACGTGTGTGAGACTCCTATTAGGTTGGGCTAAACAAGAACCTAGACATTTGCCATTTGCTATACCAATGATTTGGACGGAACCAAAAGATCATGTAAGTGATTGTTATTTTTGTTTGACTCAAACAAAAGGCATTACAACAAAGTCTAAACACACTATGAAGTATCCAAACTTGCCTTCGGCCAACAGACCCATCCTACATAGTGCCGAACTGCCTGTGCCAAAGCCCCCAAATCGACCAGAAAGTCAGGATTCTGTTTCTAGTCCGGAATTTGTTCTCGGTGATCACGATAAGGTATCTCAAGAAAGTATCTTAAGTTATGAACCGTCAACTTTAAAAAAAACCGTACCTATTGACACAACGTGATTTAAATGATTTAGTACGTGATTTGAATCTGTCTAAAAAACAGGCTGAGCTTTTGGGGTCTAGATTAAACGACTGGAATCTACTTTCTCTTGATACGAGAATTTCTTATTTTCGACATCGTGACGATGAAATAAAACCTTACTTTTCTGAAGCAGATGGTTTAGTCTATTGTAATAACGTTCCTGTTGTGATGAATTTACTAAATGTTAAATATGATCCAAGTCACTGGCGATTGTTCATTGACTCCTCAAAAACTAGTTTGAAAGCTGTGTTGCTGCATAACGGAAACAAACTTCCTTCAGTGCCGGTTGCTCATGGTTCTGATATGAAAGAGACTTACGAAAATATGAGATTTCTTCTTGAAAAAATTGAATACAATATACACGCTTGGAAAATTTGTGGCGATTTTAAAATCATTGCTCTTTTGCTTGGACTACAGCTTGGTTACACAAAATTTTGCTGTTTCATTTGCGAATGGGAAGTAGAGACAGAAAAAGTCACTACACAAAGAGAGTCTGGCCCAAGCGTGAATCACTTACTCCAGACCATAAAAATGTTTAAAATTAATGAACTCTGATGACATACTTTTACCACCGTTGCACATAAAGCTCGGCCTGATAAAAAATTTTGTAAAAGCTATGCCTAAAGATGGCAGTGGATTTTTATATCTGAAAGAGAAATTCCTCAAACTCGGCGAGGCAAAAATTAAAGAGGGAATATTTGTAGGTCCACAAATACGGGAACTGACAAAGGATAAGAGCTTTGAAGGAAAACCGAATGATCAGGAAAAACTCGCCCGGAAATGTTTTGTGAATGTTGTCCAAAATTTTCTAGGAAACCATAAAGTGGAAAATTACAGACTTAATAAATGAACTTATAATGTCATATAAAGTTTGGGGTATAATATGTCCTTAAAAATACATATGCTGGACTCTCATCTGGATTTCTTTCCTGCAAAATTTGAGTGCTGTGAGTGACGAACAAGGCGAGAGGTTTCATCAGGACATTTCCTTAATGGAGAAGCGCTATCAAGAGAAATGGAGTCCAGGAATGCTAGCAGATTGTTGTTGGAGACTTAGAAGGGACCTACCAGAAGCCAAATATGTTAAATATTTTTATATTATTAAATGCTTTTCTATTTTATTTTATTTTATTTTATTATAATTAGCAAAAATAAACACAGCAAGACTTCACAATAAAACTTCAAAAACTTATTCCTCTCTTTTTTCTTATTACATTATTGACATACATAATAATATCCTTTTGTTTTTTTTTAATTAATCAAAACTTATAGTGGGTACCAAACATATACCTAACAATATCTATTATATTTAACACTCCTCCTCGATTTTAATTTTCTATAAAATGAAAAATCGCTTAGAAAAAGAAACAAACATAATATAAACATTACAGTTTTGAAATTATAATATAACTTATAAAACCTTTATCATATCCTTAAACTAAATAAATTTTTCTTTGCTCAAAGATTTGGTAAAGATGTCTGCTATATTTTCGTTACTGCTAACATAACTAATCTTTATGACTCCTTTTATTATCAAATCTTTGATATAGTGCTCCTTAATGTCTATATGTTTCATAAGTACTTGACATAGAGATTGCACTTATATTGTCCATGAATAAAATAGGTAACATAAAATTATTAAATTCCGTCAATATTCCTTTTACATAAACTAGTTCTTGAGCTGAGGCTGCACCAGCTATATATTCAGCTTCACATGTTGACAATGCTACACAATTCTGCTTTTTTGAGAACCACGACACAGGATTACCACAATATAACACAACACATCACTAACTTTTTTCCGGTCCACTTGATCTTCTGCCCAATCTGCATCTGAGAAACCTTTTAGCTCATTCTTTCCTTTCTTATAATGTAGTCCAAAATTCTGAGTTTGCTTCAAATAACGCAATACCCTTTTTCCTGCTTTCCAAGCTTGTTCAGTAGGCTTGTCTAGTAATCGACTCAAGTAGGAAACCGTGAACATGATATCAGGTCTAAATGTTGTGGCCAAATACATCAAGCTTCCTATTAATTGTCGAAAGGGAACTTGTTTTATATCTTGATCTACGTTAATCTGAAGATTTACTTCCATTGATGTAAAACATCCTCTACAGTCAACCATATTGAAATTTTCCAATATTTTATTTATTAATTTTGGTTTAGTTATTATTAATTTATCTCTAGTTCTTGTAATTTTCACCCCCAAAAAATTAGAAATATTTCCTAAGTCTTTTCTTCAAATTCATCTTTTAACAACTTGACTGTTTCTTCAATTCTTTTGGCTGTTCCAGTCAAAATAATATCGTCTACATACAGTGACATCCATATGTCTGTGTGAATGTACATACAAAAAATCATATTGGGATCTTCTAAAACCTTTTCCAAGAACTACTTCATTAAATCTATTGTTCCAACATTTTGGTGATTCCTTCAGGCCATATAATGCTTTGTTTAATTTTAATACTTCTCCTGTCTTAACTTTAACTCCTTCTGGTATTTTAATATATATTTCAGATTCTAGGTAACCATTTAAAAAGGCTGTAGGTATGTCTAATTGTCTTATCATCCAATCCTTTTGTAAGGCATGAACTAACATAGTTCTTATGGTAGTCATTCTTGCAACTGGAGAATATACTGGATTTGAAAAACTCTCCTCCTGTATCTGAAAACCTTTAGCCACGAATCGAGCCTTTTTGCTACCATTCTCTTTAGTTCTAAAAACCCACTTTGTGTCTATAACATTTTTATCTGAGGGTAATTCAACCGGAGTCCATGTCTTTAATTTATCCAATGATTCTATTTCTTTCCTTATTGCTTCATCCCAGCCACCGACTCGTTTTGCTTCATCAAAAGTTTCTGGATGGCTTTCACTTGTCAATAAGCAATATGCTGTATACGTTTCATATTCACTTAGGTAATTGGGCGTCTTAATTTTTCTACCACTTCTTGATACTATATTTTCATCCGTCTGTTCTATTTCATTGTTTACTACTATATCATTTTCTTCATTATTTATTTCTTCTATTTTATCTTCTGTCTTCTCTTCATTCCTATCATTTTCATCAGTTTTATTTTCTATTATGCTTTCATCTTCTTTAATTTTTATTACGGCTTTATCCTCGACTTTATCTTTTGTACAAAACACCACATCTCTTGATGTCACTATTTTTCTTTTCATTGGATCCCATAATCTGTAGGCGTTTGGTGCATACCCGATGAAGATATATTCTGAACTTCTATCATCGAGTTTCTTCAGTGGTCCCGATGTTTTTACGAAAACTTTACAACCAAATGTATGCAGTCGTGATAAATTAGGTTTTCTTTCATTCCATTTTTCAAAAGGTGTTACATCTACTGCCTCTGATGAACATCTATTTAATATATATGTTGCAGTTCTTACCGCTTCACCCCACATTTCCTTTTCTAACTTACTTTCTCCTATTAAAGCTTTTGCCTTCTCCATAATGGTTTGATTAAGTCTTTCTGCTTTTCCATTTAGCTGGGGAGTGTATGGGGTTGTATACTCTATTGTTACGCCTTTATTCTTACACCATTGTTTTAGGTTAATACTAGAATATTCAACTCCATTGTCGCATCTTAATTTCCATACTTTCATGTTCCATTGTGCTTCTACTTGTTGGATATATTCTTTTATTATTTCAAATACTTCATTCTTCTTTTCCATTAAGTATACCATTGTAAAGTGTGTATAATCATCCATAAAAGTTACAAAATATTTTTTATTATCAAATGTTAGAGGTTCTATAGGTCCACAAACATCTGTATGGATTATTTGTAATGGTCTGGATGCTCTGGTTCTTATAGATGAAAACGGTTGTCTTGTTTGCTTTACCTTCAAGCAAATGTCACACGTTTTATTAAATTCTTTTAATTCTTTCTTATTTAATTTTATTCCTTCAGCTAACTGTTCAAGCTTCTTGATATTTTCTACTGAGAGATGCCCTAAAATTTTATGCCAATCTTCAATTGTTTTTAATTTTTCTGTTATTAAAGTTTCTTCATTTTCTTTTCTTAACGTTATTACATAAAGACCATTATTATTTATTTCTCCTTCTAATATTTTTGTTTTATTTTTATATATTTCAACCCTGTCTTTAATAAAATTGACTTCACCTCCATGCTCTGTTATTGCTTTTACAGACAATAAATTTTTAGTAAGGTCAGGGTCATATAATACATCATTCAAGGTACAATCTTGCATTTAGATTTTTCCAACTAGGTTTGCCTTCATGGATTCTTGATTTTTGGCAACTGCGATTTTAATATTTACTTCTTTATGTTCGGTTAATAAATCTTGATCATTAGTTCAGTGAGACGTTGACCCACTATCGACAACCCATTTAACAGTTTCTTCTTGATCTTGTTCTTCGTGTGTTAGGAATGATATTTTTGTATCGCTTTGATTATCATTGTTATTATTAGGTTTGTTTCGAAAATAACAATTCTTCTCGAGATGGTTTGTTTTCTTACAGATCCTACAGTATGTTTTTCTACAATTTTTAGCTATATGCTCTATAGAATTACATCGAAAGCATTTTATATTTTGACTTCCTGGCTTATTATAATTCGTATTTCTGGTACTCCCTACCTTACTCTTCACTTGATGATCGACATTGGCTTTAAATGCTACTCCTTCTTCCTTTCCAGTATGGCGTACTTCCTCTGCTATCAGTCTGGCCGTTAAATGTTCTAAAGTTCTTTCAGCCTTAGTAGTTGATTCCCATGCACTTATAAAATATTTATACTGTTCAGGTATAGTTGATAATATTTTTGACATTAACACATCGTTATCTATATTTTGTTTCATGCTTTTAGGTCTATGTACTAAGTTTTCCAATCGACTAATATGTACAGCTAGGGTGTTATTTTTGTCAAATTTGTAATTAAAGAATTCTTGTAGCAAAGAGCATTTCTGTTGTTCTGAATCTTGTTCAAAAATTGAACATATTTTTACATACATATCATGTGCATTTGAACAACTCATTATATGTGTTAATATTTTCTTATCAATACTAGTTATGAGAATTTTCTGTGCCTTTGCATCCCTTCTTCCAAATTCAGTTTTAGCATTCTCAGATGCTTCTTGGTTTAGTATTTCTTTTCCAATTAGTATGTTATATAAACCATATGATTTACATATTATGTCTATTTGAAATTTCCATAATCCATAATTCTCAGTGTTACTTAATTTTTCGATTTGATTAACTTCTTCCTGTAAAACTGTTGACGACGCCACGTTATTCTTTGTTCTTCCTGTCCTGTATATTTTAGAATTCTCCTGCGTTTTTTATTTGTATAACCTTGCGTAATTTTTAATTGCTAATTAATTGTGCCTGCGCCCATAATCTGTTAAATATTTTTATATTATTAAATGCTTTTCTATTTTATTTTATTATAATTAGCAAAAATAAACACAGCAAGACTTCACAATAAAACTTCAAAAACTTATTCCTCTCTTTTTACTTATTACATTATTGACATACGTAATAATATCCTTTTGTTTTTTTTAATTAATCAAAACTTATACTGGGTACCAAACATATACCTAACAATATCTATTATATTTAACAAAATATTCACGAAAATCATAACTATTTATTGTACATTAAGCAATAATTTCTCTAAGTGTAGCTGATTCTTGTACTTTTTACGAAAATATATGTTTTGATGTCACAAAGAAACCGGTTGTGTCAATTTTTTTCATTGATATATTATTGTTTGGTGGCCCTAGTACATTCAAAATTTGTATTAGTTTTCGTGTGACAAAAAAAAGTTAAAATTTTGTTAACCAGTGTAACCGGACACGGATGTTTCTTTCAAACGGACATCCCCAATAAACAAACAAGAAGTGTGGACCTGACAGTGTTCGATTATTGAAGACTACTGTACATATATGATTATTGCGTTTTTTTATACACCTTTTGTTTGTTTCTACAATGTAACATTATGGAGGTAGAAACCAAACATTTTAGGCGTTTTTCAATTATTTCTTGTGAAATGTTAAATTTAACGAATCGCCGTGGTGTACATAACTAATTGCAGTGTTAAAACGTAACACTGGTAAACTTGAATCCTTTTTCTTAAAAGTGGTAAGTGATATTTTTTTACATTTAGTAATGCTAACAATCAATTTTTATTTATTTATTTTTACATTTATAGTAGAATTGAATCTTCAATTTGAAGAATGATTATCGAGCCGTAAATCTTATACACACGGAGCGACTGAAGAAAGTGAAATGTAAACAAGCAGCCTTCACCCTTATTGTGAGTCTAAGGATAGATTTTTTTGCTGTTACAGCTGTACTTGTTTCTTTGCACTTTCTCGTTGCAAACCAATTTTGGGTTTGTAAAATACAAAAACAGGAAAAGTTACTTCTAAAGTTGTGGTCGTTTAGAAGATTAATTTAAAAATTGTCTTTACATTAAAGATTCAAGTCAAGAATTTTGGGATAATGTAATATAAATAGCATAATAAATAGGACTCCAATATCCATGCAGAAATTATTATAAAAGGAAAACAATAGTTATTTATGCAACAAGTGAGTAAAGTGTATCATTTTTTCACGAGAAGGACAGTTTGCCGCACGAGCCGTAGGCGAGTGCGCAAATCCGCCGAGTGAAAAAAATAACTTTACTCACGAATTGCATACAAAAATTTTTTAACGTTCGTAATAAAAATCAAGAACTACCTACTTCAATAACAGCTTTCTCGACGCGTCACATCGATGCGTTTTAATTTCTGACAAATGCCAGTGGCAGCCTCCTATGTGTTTAAATATTTTGCCTTAAAAAATGACACGTTACGATACTTTTTTTTCACTCAAATGCGTGAAAAAATGAACCGTTATGGCACTTTTTTTCACGCTTCTATCGCGATGAAACAAACGCATCCTTTATAAACGGAAATTAATGAAAAATGTTGCACTTTTTTTAACGAACGTGAAAAAAAAATTTTTCAACACCCTGTATTTCATAATATTATAAAATTAAAAATAGACAGAATCCTTGAATGCTGTTATTATTTTACTGGAGTAACTTTTATCCATTTTACATTTACTCTATATTTTAATAACTACTATAAATTTCACACTGTTTGTAATTACTTTATTGTTGGCAAACTGCACCGTAATAAATTATTTATGACTTTCAAACAAACATAGACGCGTGGGTGCCCTATATTTTAATTTTTTCCGCATGTATGAAATCCTGTTCTGCAAAGGTTAATGTAGTAATTATTACGTTATAATCTATTTTAAATTCTTTTATTATTATTAAAATAAATTATTTACATTTTTTAAAATCTTTGAAAAAAACTTAAAAGTTCAGAGCCGGTTAAAAATATTTTATGGTTGGATTTAATCGAAATTAACACGTTTAAAAAACAACAGCTAAATCGAGCTACTGCCTTACTAAATAAACCCGCCAAGAGAATACATTAAAATACTTAAATGTTTAGACATTCAGCAGCTGCATTTCAAATAAATATATTCAGCCACATTTAAAAACCAATTGTTAACATACATATGTGGAATTCTTTGTATGAAGATGATATCACCTCGGATGTAGTAAACTAATACTGAGGTCACCATTTTCGTTTTAAGTTATTTATAAGTTACATAGGTATGCAGTCTGGTTTACTAGTTTTCATTTCCAGTTTCACCTCTGTTCTATCATAACACATTAATTTTTACGTTGAACAAAAATCCCAATCGTAAATCTGTTCACGTTAATGTTATCTAATAAATGGGAATACATTTTCCAAGACTTTCTAAAACGAGAAGAATAATATTCTGAACGCGTCTCATCCATAATTCGTATTACATGGTTTTACATCAAACAGGATTGTAATTAAAAGAAAGAAAAAGTTGAAATCGGTTTTTCTGTTCCCAATAAAATTTCTGAATTTGGTCTTTGATTCGCTGCTTTTTCATTTGGTCAAGAAATCTATTTTCCTTTTTTCACAAAAGTACTTACATCACTAACTAAAGTTGGTACTATTGAGAGACAGCTTTTCACTATTTGACCAAATTTTTAAAATTTAATAATTAATTCATAAAAGAGATTGGATTTCGGGTACATTACTATTGACGTCCCCGATGATTTTCTCTAATCGAACGTGCAAACGTGAAAAACAAATCTTTTCATGACTTGAAATTTAATTTGAAATCTTTTCGACAATTATTTTTCATAAAAAGAAGTTATTCAATGGTATCAAAATCAGGCAGCCGTTTCATTTAAAAATATTAATATCAATGGCCTATCTTTATAGTAAAGCAAACGACCATTGTCAAAACATTATTTTCCTGCCATTAGTTAAAATCACCGTTGTCATTCTGTATTTACTGTTTTTCCATACTCCTATTTGTTACACAGATATTTGGAAAATTCTGCTTGTAAAAAATATTTAGGAAGCCGTAAATAATTTTGAAAAAGCAAAAACAGCAATAAATTAATCTTTAAAAGAGAGGCAACTTTCTCAATTTGGCCGATTTCCTATCTCTCTCTTCCGATAACACAATGTGTGAACCTAAAGTTTTAGATACAATGTATGTATACAATATGTATTACAAAATCTAGATATCTTGGATATTTTCAGAGATATTTAAAAAAAAAGTAGATTTCTCGATTTTCGTTATTATTTTTTCTTTTATTTATTTGAAGAGATATCGGAAAACTAAAACCACTTTTTGTTCTCTATTAAAATACGCTAACAAAATTCCCGTACAACGTTTCGGTTTCGAGTAACCATCATCAACCTCATTTTTTTAAATAGGCGGAAAATCCATTGAAAATTGTTTTGGATAGCTCTTGTTGTCACGATTCTAATGATGTAAACATGATAGGGTTATTTTGATTTTTTATGCTGTAAATTAATGCATTCTGCAGTACCCTGGCCTGCACGATCACCTGATCTAACACCGTTAGATTTCTTTCCTCTGGGGTTATGTCAAGAATCATGTGCTCAACCAAAATTTTGAAGATGAACAGCAATTATTGCAGTTGGTCACAGCAGCGTTCAATATAAAAAAATCAAAACCAAAATAACCCTATTATGCTTACATCATTAGAATCGTGACAACAAGGGCTATCCAAAACAATTTTCAATTGTTTTTCCGCCTGTTTAAAAAAACGAGGTTGATGATGGTTACACGAAACCGAAACGTTAATCAGAAATTTTGTTAGCGTATTTTAATAGAGAACAAGAAGTGGCAATGGAAAAGTGGTTTTAGTTTTCCGATATCTCTTCAAATAAAGGAAAGAAAAAATAAAAAGAAAATCGAGAAATCTACTTTTTTTTTAATTATCTCTGAAACTATCCAAGATATCTAGATTTTGCAAATGCCAACAAAAAGGTCCTATAAATAGCCAACTTTCATCCCATTTAACCGATGCTGTATCTCTTACCGTTTCCAAGATCCCCACGCTGTGCATCCTTATATTGGACACATTGTAGATTGAGGAGACAATCTACATCTGGAATATGTGTTGCCTATATACATGTAGAATTATAAATTGAGTGCACTGTATGTAAATTAACCCTGATGAAAGAAGAAATGTTATAAATAAAACAATACAAATTTAGATGTTAAGGACTTTTGAAAACCACGAAAATCGTAAAAATTGATCTAGTGGAACTGCAAAAATATTCTTATTTTAGTTTATATTCATTTAACTTTATTTGCAATAATTGATTTGTCGGAAGTATTTTTATAGATCTTTGCATGATTTTTATTGAGATTGCTACTTTAAAATAGTCTTATAAAATTACACATTCACCTATACGCACTGTATAAACAATTTTCAAGGATGTGGATATTTGATTTCATATAGGTATCACTTTTCCTGGTTGATAGTAAAGCAACAATTTCACCTAATAATCAGTATTGTGTTCTGATCAAGTACTTGCATTCTCCGTGTCAATATTAAAAGTGTTTTGATATCCTCATTGTTTAAATCGTGTCAAGAATTATTAAGTGTTTTTTATTTGCATCTAAAAACTTTTATTATTCTTCCATAAATAACCATTAATTTCATTACTAAGTGTATTTACATTTTGATACCTTAATGTGTTTACATTGTAATTAGGATGTTTTATGTTATACATTAAACTGATACCTGTAAATATGCAAAAAATTCAAAACCATCATCGGCACGAATAAAGTCAATAATCATAAATAGCATTATTTATCAGGAGAAATATTGATAAGATATAGCTCTAAACTCGATTATTACGTACCTGGAAAGTATTCTTTTCATTGCATAAACAAGATTTTTCTAAATATAAAGAAAGCACAAAAGACTAAAATTTACTTTCTAGTTACTGTTACAAGAATAATAATAAAATGGTGTAATTAACCTTAAAAAGTTCACAACGAATTATTTACCCATTATGAAGTGTTTAACTGTAACATGAGGTGTGGTTTAGTGATAACATAATGAGTGACACAGAATCTAGTAATTCAATATCGCCCAGTGGAAGTCTCGATTCTTTAACTGATATTTTAAATAATTTAAATTCTGATGATGAAGAACTAGAGCATGATGTTAATGTGAGGGAAAAGTCAAATGATGTAGATGATAAAAGTCAACAAACACCACCTTATCATGAAACAACAGATTGTCAAGGAGAAAATAACCAAATTAAATCTAAAAATGATGAAAACGTAGTGCAAGCTACAGTTAATAATAATATTGAAAATATCGATATTTCTGATGCTCAACATGCAAAATTAAGCAAAAATCACAGTGTAGAATATTCAGAAGATGGTGTTATTCAACAATTTCTTAATCATTGTAACGATGATGTATGTTTATCTTAAAAATATTCTGTGTTTCTTATTTTGTAAAACTGTAAATGTGAAACTATTTTAAATGTTGGACTTTATTTACAGGCAGAAGCACGTCTCTTGGCACGTCGACAAGCTAGGGCAGAAGCTAGAGACATCCGCATGCGGGAGCTAGAACGGCAGCAACGAGAGCAAGAGGAGAATGCTGATCGGCAATACGACATGCTGGAGGCATCGACCCGTGCAGCAAGATCTGCAGGGAATAGATATCTTTCCAGCCGCCGTAGTTCAGAAGACTCCCTTGAAGATGGTGGAAGTATTAGGGAAATACGAGTGAGTTTCTCTTTGCTAATAATGTTTGGGTTATGTAATATTATGTAAACATCCCAAGATAAAACTAACTTGAAAACATTCTTGAATTAAAGCCAAATTTAAATTAAACACATGTTGGCTATCTTTGATGATGAGTACATTAATTTGTTTGATCAGATATGATTGCTGGTTTTAAGAAATTTTTAAATATTTAAATTCACAGCATGAACTTAAAGAAATGGAAGAAAAGTTTCGTAAGGCTATGATAGCTAATGCTCAACTAGACAATGATAAAGCAGGTCAGACATATCAATTGGAACTTCTTAAAGATAGGTAATTTTATTATTATTTTCACCATATTGTTAAGTAGGTATTATTGGTTTGAAATTGCTAATTTAGGTTAGAAGAATTAGAAGAAGAACATTCGCAGCTCCGACGTGAGCATAGGGATAAATGTAGGGAGCACGATCAGCTGAAACGACTAGCTGCTAGACTCAAAGATGATTTGGCTGTGACTCGAGCAGAATTAGAAGAACGTGATCGTTTAATCGCTGAAAAAGGTTTAGTAATAGTAGTCGAAGACCTTATTCCATACGAAGAAGAAAATGGAGATGTCAGTAATAACAGCATTATTAGTACGCCTAAGAAAGCTCTTGTTAGTTCGGAAAATGCCCAGATATTGGAAAAAGCTGGTGAAGGGAGCTTAGGTTGGTTGTAACAGTTATTCTGTTTATTGATTTTCATTAAAACTGCTTTGATTTAGATGTACGATTAGCAAGGTTTGCATCAGAGAAAAAAGATCTTCAAGATCAAATCAGTCACCTAAGATTAGAATTAGAAGAAGAAAAAAATAGAAAGAGAAAAATTAGTGGTGTTACTCTTAATGGGCCTACATCAGACTCTGATTTTGATGCTGATGATGTACAAAGTAAGTTTTCAATCATTTTCTAGTGCATAAATTATTAACAGCTGTATTATTCTTTACTTTCGCTATTAGCGTTTCTTGTTTTTCTTTAAATTGATCTAATAGAAATAATATACAGAACATAGAGAGTGTTTTATGTTTATTACCACATTAATCCCACTTAGGAACATTAAGTTGATTTGTTTATTATTTATTAATGTACTGTGTTAAGTATAAACATGCAGATTTCTAGAAGTTGAGTAATTAGATTATGCATAATTTAATCTAACAAGCCACTACATAATTTGGTTTAAGAGAAATCTCTACTTTTATTACACTCTCATGTAGTAAGTGAAAAGACAAATTTAACAATGTACTGGGTGTTGGTAAAAAATATGACAGCCAGATGCTTTTATTTTTTTTTAGATTGATTTTTTTTCTTTTCACAAACACACTTTCTTTAAGCAATTTTTCAAATAATAAAATAAATAAATAGCAATATCTTTTTTCTACAGAAGATGTAGTAAGGCAGTTAGCAGATTACAAATTTAGAGCTCAAAAGGCTGAACAAGATGTGGCAACGTTACAGGCAACAGTTGCCAGGCTAGAAAGTCAAGTAATTAGGTATAAATCAGCAGCAGAAATGTATGAAAAGTCTGAAGAGGCATTGAAGCAAGAAAAACGAAAACTTCAAAGAGAGGTGAATTCCGATTGAATTTTATTTTTTTAATTTTGTATAATATGCAATAATATTTTTAGTTATTATTATTATTATTATTAAAGCTATTTTCTTTAATTTACTTACTTTTTTATTCTTGCTTTGGTGGTTGATGTAGTCCTTATTTGAGTTGTATTTCATTTTAGGAATTTCATAACGATGCTTCAGATGAATATAGCACCAGCGATGATGAATCAACTGATTAATGCTTGTAAATGGTAGTTGCATGGCTTTTTGCATGTCTAGTTGCTTTTGTATATGATTTTATAGAGAGAGTGTCATTTATGCTAATTTTAACCCTTGGTAGTTGATACTTTAGTTGATTATTGCCAAAGATTGATATCAAATAGTTGACAGTGCAGTAAAGTTGTCCGTATACTCGACTGCAGGTGCATATAAACACATTGAGCTTATTGATACTACTTGGCTGAACAATCATACACATACTAATTACAGGGTAGTTCACAAAAATTTTCAAAAGGATGTGTCAAGTCATGGCCTTCCTTGTTTTAGGGAAATTGAGCATTTTTGAGGTTATCTTAAAACAAAATACCACAGACATATCAACGAAAACTGAATTTAAAACAGAATCAGCTTATTAAAAAATATACAGCGTATCCCAAATTCATGGTTTACCATTGGGATCTCAGAAACCATAAGAGATACTAAGTTGGTTAAATTAGAAAAAAGTTACCAATTGCTAGATATTCACAAAAAACGAAATTATTCAATTTTCTTTAAAGCAGAATATCTTAGGAATGAGCAGAGACAGAAAAGAATTTTAGAAAATTTACCCTCACACAAAAAAAAATATTTTTACGATCGTCTTCAAATACTGGTCAGCTACTTATTGGATGCTATTTGCTAATGCTAGGTAAAACATCTTAAAAGTATATTTTTTTTGTTTTAGTAATTGTTGCATAACAAAAGCAATTTATTTGATAAAAATCCACGATTCTCATGTGTTTGATGTCATGGCGAAAATGGTTTTCACTTCTTAACTTGATAAAACAAAAGAATAACTATGTCAAGCCTTATGTTACTGAAAAACATTTAAGCCATGCTATTCAGCAATATTAAATCAAGTAGACATTTCATAAAAGAAAAATTGGATAATTTTGTTTATAGTGAATATCTAGTAAGCTGTGAACCTTTCTGAAACAAGAAAAATGTCAGTAAATTGATCTCCAAAATAGGCAACTTTTTTCTAATTTAACTGGCTTCATATCTCTTACAGTTTTCAAGATGCCAATGGGAAGTCACAAATTTGGGACACACTGTATATAGGATGCTATTTAAAGAAATTAAATCTATACAACTTCCACTAAAACAGGAAGTGTCCTTGAGCATTTCACTTAGTTGAAAAATGACAAATGTGGTGTCATTTCAATATCCCAAGTTTCAGAACTTTATTTCGCAGTAGAAGCAAATGGCGAATTGTTTCTGCTTTTCGTTGACATCCTGTAAAATAAGGTGTTGCAAATATTTTGTTATCTGTTTTTATATAATGACATGTGAACAGCTGATAAACATACCTGTCATATTACATGAACTGTTACTTGTAATTAACGATAAACGTACCAAATATTAAACCAGTATTACACGTCAAACTTTTTTTTTGTGTGGATCTTTGAAAAATAAAATTTATAAATATCCATCTACAACTAGATTGTGTAACATGTGCAACTTGTTTTTGTGTTTAAACATTTTTTAATGATTTTTTTTTTTACCATACACCGAGGTTGATGTACAGCGTTGGACAGATTAAATTGAACAGCGCCTGTTAGGTAGGTAACCGGTTGTATCTGATGTGTTTGTCGGGTTGCCTAGATTTATCAAGGCCAAAATAAGTTATATTTTTAATTGGGTATTTTTTTTAAATTAAATGAGGAATTTTATAATAAAGTGACAGTATTACGTGATAAATAATAAACAGATAATTCAGACACAACTAAATGATGGTGAAATTTATGAGTGTAGAAGAATAGATTGTTAAAAAAGGAATAAATTGTGCCAGTTTTAAGCTTCAGTGGAAAAAATCTTTTTTTTTTCGTAAAATAAAATAAAGTATCAAAAATATGCATAGAATTTTTTTAAATATGTATACAATCAATTTATAAAATGTTTCCGTGGCTAATTAATGAAAAAAGGGCCGCGTTGCAGAAATGTCACAA
>VTPC01000932.1:87954-108281 GCA_011009095.1 Ignelater luminosus
ATTCTATGCATATTTTTGATACTTTATTTTATTTTACGAAAAAAAAAGATTTTTCCACTAAAGCTTAAAACTGGCACAATTTATTCCTTTTTTAACAATCTATTCTTCTACACTCATAAATTTCGCCATCATTTAGTTGTGTCTGAATTATCTGTTTATTATTTATCACGTAATACTGTCACTTTATTATAAAATTCCTCATTTAATTTTAAAAAAATACCCAATTAAAAATATAACTTATTTCGGCCCTAATAAATCTAGGCAACCCGACAAACACATCAGATACGACCCGTTACCTACCTAACAGGCGCTGTTCAATTTAATCTGTCCAACGCTGTACATAAGTATGGTCATGGGAACTTGGAAATAAGGTTTTTTTCCATTGACTACAATGTATACAGTCCAATGGCACACACCAAAGAAAAATAAAAAAGTAAAAGCATAAAAGCAAAAGATTAGGTAAACACATTAGGACACTAAATACTAGATGAACATTCTTCGCATTGGTGTCAATTTATCCATTGCCATTGAATCAATATTGATATAGTAATAAAAAGAGGAAAATGTTTATATTGCTTCCAATACTTGACTGTCATTTTGCTTAAAAATTTAAGCTAAACATGAAGATAAAATTCACCATAGTTGGGTCTTGCTCAAATGGAATCGGAAATAAAATCTGATGCAATTCAGTATGAAGAATTAGTAGGAAATGATACTCCATATGTTGCATTTTGAACCATCCTTGAAACATCATGTTTTTCAGCTTTCATTATACCCTTGATCTTCTCGTTCGGTTGCGGCCAAATTTAAATTTGGAAATGTTAATTATGATGATATATTTTGAATGAGCATGAAAGGTAGACATCCTGAATATCGAATAATTGCAGCACCTTAACTAAAAGGCCAAAGAAATTTTTTTAAATTTTTTTTGGTCCCTTGAGCCAAGTATTTTTTAATATAATAAACTCTCCAATCTAGTTGTAATAAGTCGAGCATTGAAACAATTCTAGTAAAATAAGTCAATTCTCACTTTCTTTCATGACTTTATAGGAGATTTACAAGGGAATATTAGAAAGTAAAATACTTTTCTCAAAGGCAGACTCTTCTACCCAACATGAAGAAATCACACGAAGTTGACCTTTCTAATCTTTCCCACAGTTGCAGTAAACACATTTTATGTATATGCTGAATTTGATGTTAATAAGATAAAAAACTAAAAGTTATCTATTATTTATTATAATGATGGCAAGAGATGAAGACTTCTAAATGCAAAACACCTTGATATAATACATAAAATACACATCTGCTTGTTCTCACTGTTCATCATTTGAAGTTGTAGGTGGAATACAAAATTAGTTCACCTGCTTTGGTGGTTTCAGGTCACGCGTCAGTCACAGATGTTAGCAAATATGATGTAAATCAATAAATCAGTAAATTGTTGAAAATGAATATTTTATTGCATTATCCTTTGTAGTTTGTTTTATCCGTTTTGTGGTACTAATATGGATGCAAAAACGTGAGAGCTATTTAAAGCAGATTCTTATGACTAGTGGTGTCAGTATCAGAATTATTTGAAGTCAAGTCTAATTTGACCCAAGATCTACAGTTGGTTCAGTATGCAAGTTTGTTGTAGAATAGTATTAAAAACAGAATTATCAATTTCTTATGGCTTTTTAGTCTTGGGTATGACAGGAAAATAAAATCTTTTTCTGCCTCAATGCAGCACAAAATTAAAAATAATGATAGTTTCCTACAAAATATACATTTTTTAAATAGTATCTAGAATGTTATTCTTAAATTGTGCACCATGAACCTCTTATTGGAACATTGCCATAAAATATTTATTCTCAGACTTTATTAAACAGGAAAAAAATGTACAGTGGTTAGTTCTCACTTGTGAGAAAATATTGAAACAAATTTGAGAATCACTGACCTAAAACAAAGATGTTGTAGGGAAAAAAAAGTTGACTATCATCATCTTGACAAACATCAAATTATCAGCATATAGAGCAGAATTTTCGGTTTTTTTTTGTTACGGAACACTACAGTTTGCAATATATTTATCAAAGTCCATAAATAATAATAGTATGCTATGAAATGTAGATCATCCTATTAGCAACAATCAGCATTATTTTTATTATTTTATAACAATTTATATTGAAAATCAAGAAATTCTTAAAAATTGATTACTGTAATAGTAGCTTTGAATGTGATTTTGAACACATTTTGAAGATGCATGCCTTTCACAGCATACTATTATTTACAGACCTTGATACCTGCAGAGTACTTATGTACAGAATTTGGAAAATGTTGATGGACAGCACACTCGCAAATACAATTCTGATTTCATAATGATACACTGCCTGGTGTATCCATAATAAAAAAGTCTCATTAATTATCTTAAACTCATCAAACATAATATTCATTACTTACGTTGTTAAATTATTGCATTTGCTGTTTAAATATTTAACTTTCATGAACTGACCTTAAATTATTAATAAAGAGGAAAGTTACTTGCACTGCGCTTTTTTATTTCTTAATGACTTAATTTGCTGATTAGATATTTCTAAATTGTACTTATCTGCTTTGTACAGATAATATAATATACATATTAGAAAGTCGCTTCCTATTTCCTTTATTTATTAAATGTAGTGGTGATTGTATTAGGTGAATGGTTTAAGTTACAAAGTTCAAGCATTAGAAGCCTCAAAAACGGCTCTTTCTCAACATTGTGATCGTCTGCGCAAGTCCTTGGGAGTTCCTTAAAGATCCTTTCCAGTAGTAGCTAGTAATGTACTTTTCTTGTCTTTGTGACTAACACATTATTATTCATTTCCTTATT
Organism: Ignelater luminosus; assembly: GCA_011009095.1. Classification (NCBI taxonomy): domain Eukaryota; kingdom Metazoa; phylum Arthropoda; class Insecta; order Coleoptera; family Elateridae; genus Ignelater; species Ignelater luminosus. Next base: position 90,797 of record VTPC01000932.1, read on the forward strand.
TTTATCCGTCTTATATTTTTAAAACTTTTTTAATTAGATACTAACAATAATTTCAACAATAAGAATTTTTTGTTAACTTCCATTTGAGATATGCATCCGATTGCTTGTTTACAACTTTTGATTTCTGGAAGTTTAAAGAAAATTATTTTTGTAGGCAAGGGAAGCACAAAATCGAGCAGAAGAATTAGAGACATCAAATACTCATCTTCTGAAAAGGTTAGATAAACTTAAAAATGCCAAATCAACTTTACTAAAAGAACTTTGACAATCAAGTGAAAAATAGAATAGAACATTTTTATACTATATGAATATCGCTCAAGCAAGGAAGAAAAAATTTTTTACTTCACCTAAAAATGTGAAATTGCAAATTTATTCATGTGAGATTTTTTAGATTGTGTGTTGTTGGCTCCAAGATTTTATACTTTTTTTTATTATTATAATTATTATTATTACTATTATTATACTTGATTGTAATTTGTTTGCTTAAGTCATCACTAACTGCATACGAAAAAACAAGCCTAAGCGAGAAAGCTGTACTTATTATTAAAGAATTTTAAAGTGCGAGAAACCAAATGCAAAACAATTGTGTTTCTACTAGTTTTTAGTCTTTTTACTCGTCTATTTACGAAATAAAAATGAAATATATTAAATTTTATGCTGTTTCTATAATTATTTATTGTTAACATTGTTTTTAAAATGTAAATATTTGTGTAGATTGTACCTCAGGTTAAGTCATAAAAAACCATTTCCATCACCTTCATAATTTAATACCGCAAAAGAATTGTAATTACTACCAAGCTTAATTAACACATCATAATATAATGTACATACCTGTTAATGTGGAAGAGTATAATTTTAAACCGTTACTTGGTTGTGAACTTGCTATTTTTGTTTATTGTTTTTGTTTAGTTTTGAGAAGAAATAATATTATACTTGCACTTTAGCATAATGCAAAAGCAATAAACAAGGTGTAATCAAATAAAATCGAAATCACATTGATTTCCAAGTCGAATTTTATCTGTACTGTTATTGATTTGTTAGAGACTGTAGTAATACATGATTTTAATTTAATTACTATCTAGCCATTATTTGGAAAATTTTGTGATTTTGGTTTATTTTATATACAATATTATTCATTAATTGTACAAAAAGCGGCTTGTAAATAAAATGTGATTTTTTTTGTGTATACTTGAAATATTAAAATTGGTAAAGGTACTATAAAAAAAAATTAAACAAATAAAACTAATTTATATGAAAATGTGTTTCTGTTTACACCTTAAAGTGTTGTATTTACTTCCTTTTCATAATACTCTGATTCCATAATATCTGTATCGATTTTAAATTAGAATTCAATAAGTTATTTTCACAAAACTTCTATTTCTTTTGCTGTAGTATTCTCAACTCGTTTTAATTGTTTCCCAGGGCACTGTTGGAAAAACTTTCTTTTAATGCACTTACTGCCATAATGCATATAGAAAATATCCGAATTCCTAAATAGTAGGATGCAGTGACTCAATATCAATTTCACTTTTTAACCATTTTGGTTGCTACTGACAGTAATCTAAATGAAATTTTGTTCATTATTACTTTGTTAAACTGCAGTGTATTTGTAACATGTTACGATGTTACTCATGTCGACCAGTCAACAAGTTGTTTAACGGAATATACTAACGAGTCATTGCTAACTGAATGGACCTTTGCAAAAACCTTTCAAAACTTAGTTTTTTATATTGCAAATTAATTAAAATTATTTATTTGCTGCATTCTTAGTGTAAAAACGAATTAATTTTAAATTTTGTTTTTAGACATCATCACTATAATTTTTGCTTAGATGTTAGATCAAGCACCTTATTTATTAGAAATTTAAGAAAACGTGAAGCATGAATAAATAGGAAGGTAATTTTGGAACATTCTTTCTGCATTGATATCCAATTACTTCAGGTTGACAACACTAATGACCAGTGATAATATATCAAGTGTCAACAATTGTCCGTTTCAAAATGGAAAAAGGTTAAACCACATAAACATGTAATTCTGAAGAATTTCTGCTGTATTATTAAAATTTTGTATAAGATTTCTGAAATTTAGCCCTGGAGTCTGAATATTTTGGTCCCTGTATGATATAACATTATACACAATTATAATTAATCAGCAGACATAAGTCAAAAGTTGCAAATAGAAGGTTCCGACAAGTAACAGAGGTTATGTTTACAATATTGAAAGTTAAATTATATCAAAATAGCAGGTAGCAGACAGTTTGCGGGGGGAAGATTATTTACAGACCTTGGAAGTTACCTATTCCCTTCTTGACAATTAAATTAATGCCTGGTTGTCATATGTATGATAAAATTATTCAAAGCAAGAAATTTAAAATAAATTAAAAACACAAAACAAATAACTTGCAAGGATAAAGGTATTGTGCTCCAACAAGAATATCTTGAAGAAATTAACACAATTAGTATTAAAATAATTCTGGAAACGAGACTGCAAAATTGACTAATGTTTGAGATGTCATCGTCACGTCTTAAACCGTAAGTATCCTAGAACCAGTGCTACCAATCATGGTGTACTAATCACAGCCTCCTCTGAATTATTATTTTCTTGATCTCATAGTACTTGATATCTATATTAACTCGATTTTATTCCCAGCAACTGCTTAATACTGCAAATAAAATTTGAGACCAAAGTCCAGGCTATCATGATGTTAAAACCAGGTTTGGATTTAGGTATTGGGTGATGTTACTGTATAAATCTCCATGCATAACATTATTGTATTTTACCTTGTGGTTTTAATTGTTATTATAAAATTTTATTTTAAAACGATTTATTTAAGAAATTTTGTCCTTCCTAAAAACTGTCTCTCAAATGACACCCTGGATCCTGTCCTCCAGTTTGTACTAATAATCTTGATGAAACATTTTTTTAAATAGTACTTATGGACACATGAAAAAGCGTAGCAGATCTTGCTTCAAAGATGCATAGTTTCCAATACACAGCGAAGAATAATTCTCTTGTTATTTTTCTTTAGAATATAAAAGAACCTGTAATGGAGCAGTGTAACAGTATTGTATAAAGAACAATTGAACATAAAGGTATTTTATTTAAAAGCCTTTTATTATACTTTTAGCATTCATCTCCTGTCCCACACAGCACAGAAATGTTGCATTAATGTTTCTTAAATACTACATTGAAACAATGGAAATGGCAGAAATAGTCCTGAAATGTTTCAGGAATGTTGCAGAAATAGACTCATGTCCCCTTGCAGTTATATTTCATTGCAATATTGATGAAAGGTATGCTGGAAATATTACAGAAATATAAAAAAAAAGCATTCTAGAAATGCTTCCTAGCAATATTGCAGAAACATTGAAAATATTGTTTTAATAGATATTTGTTCAACAATATTGATTTAATTATTATAAAACTATAATCGAAATTTTGCTATCTAATAATTTATTTGAATAAAGCTACCTCAAAATGTAGGCAAAGAAATAATTAGATGAAATATTAAACAACAACAACATTGCAAAGCTCTGATTATGATTTTATAATAATTATTATTGAAACATTAGAGAAAGACATGTTCAAATATTATTACAACAAACTTATTGTACTAGGTATTACAAATTGACTAAACAAAATCATCTTGAGTTAAATATAACATTGAAAACAATATATACAGGTGATGTATTTGATTCCACAAAATCTAAAGACTTATCTTAATGAGTGTTATTCTTTTAAATTTCTTACTAATTTACTAACTATTAAAAATCAATACTATAAATAATAATAAACAATATTCGTATGCTGTGCTAACTACATACACTACCTACACAATTTTCTCCAAAGTTCTAGAATTCATTTTCTGAAAAAATATGACTCTTTAATCTAATAGTTTATAATCATGTAATTTACCTACAACCATTTCTCGATTACGTAGTAAACCCACTTCTCTATGACCTTGCTGGTTGCTTGTTCAGTAGTCTCGGGATAATGGAGATATATCACCCTTAAACAACAAAATAATTAACACTTTTACGTTTAAGTATAAACTATTATAAAACTATAAAGCTATTCTTTTACATACAGGCTAGGTAGTATTCGAAGATCTAAGAATACTTTAGGATTTAGAATACTGTTTTGAATACTTTCAAAGTATTTAGTAATTTGTATTTGAATCCTTTTAACAAATAAGTACTTAATTAATAATTAGTAATATTAGTGTGTGATTAAAGTACTCAGTATTTAGTATTCAAAATCTTTGGAATACTTAGTACCTAGTTAGTTACTCCACAATTATAGTGTTTATTGTGCTAAATAAATAAATACAGATAGGATGCTTTTATTATATCTAGCCATTAACTAAGGTAAATATTGCAGAGTGTTCACACGTAGGGAGCGTTTGTGTTTTTTGACGGGAATTCGGAGCAGGGGCGTTTTATGGATTCCAGATGTTGCACATGAACCTACGCGCTGGGCTCTGAAAATGCCAGGTAGCCACATAGTAAAAAATGATGATTTGCTCTCAATCATAGGGTCTTCTTTATTTTAATGAAAATTAGCCATCAAAACTTCGGTTCTACAGTGTTCATTGGCTACTAACAAGCTAATCCTATAAGGCCGTAACTATTGAATATCAAAAAAAAAAAACGTTGGTTCTTTTTACAAATTGGTCAATTAATTAATATTATTATTGTGTGATTAAAGTATTCGATATTTTCTGTTTGAAATCTTTCAGAATACTTACTAAACAGTAGTGTATGATTTAATTTTAGCGTTTGTTGTGCCTAATAAATAAATATAGATGGGATGTCTTTATTAACATTATTAACAACGGTAAACATTAATAATAAAAAGAGGTAAATATTGCAGCGCGTCCACACTCGAAAGTAGCGTTTGTGTTTTCTGGCGGGAATTTGTAGCCGCTCCGGCTTCCTGGATGCGTTTTATCCCTGAAGGGTTTTATGTATTCCAGATGTTGCATAAGATCTTCTGAAATCCATGGGTCACACACGCTGCTTCAAAAATACCAGATCGTCACATATGATTTGCTTTCAATCACAAGGTCTTTTTTTATTTTAATGAAAAGGAGGCATCTACTTCAGTTTCACAATATTCTATGGCTAATAAGCTAGTCTTATATGAGTATATTAAATTAAAAAAAAATCTGGTTTGACCTCTTTTACGAATTATAGTCAGAATCAAAGTCGGGAGGCACTAAAAAATAACATTACATGAAACCAATTTTAGAAAAACAAGATCCTCATAATAAAGACAACATATATAAATAAATAAAAACACTATATTCTGAATACTTTTTTTTGCTAAGTATTTATTATTCAAGTAATTCCAAATATTTTTTGTTACGGTATTTTTTTTTAATATTCAACCCAACTATGTTTACATATTATATACCATTTCCCTTTTGTAACTGTTAGATTTACAATATAATCGTTCCTCTATCAAGGGATTCTTGAGGATATAACAAATAAACTGTGTAATAAATGCATTTACATTCATATTTTACTTTATTTCTGAATACCAAAATAATAGATTTAAAGATGACATGCAAAATGAGTTAAAGTTCTACTAAATAAATATTTTGAGGAAATTTCAATATTTATTATAAGAAAAAGTTTTAATACTTACCTTGCAAAAAACTACGAATATCATCTACCGCACACTCTAACACTTACATGCACCTGAGTGAAGTGAGGATGCTCCAGGAACAGTCAGCAAGTGGTAACACTTAAATCATCAAGTTCAAATACTGCAGAAATGTCACCGCTATGTTCCAAATGTCGTATTTCATAATAGATATTTCAAGAATGTTGCTGTTATGTTGCAAAAGTTATATTTCACAAGAGATATTTCAAGAATCTTGCAGGAACATATCATGGTAACATGCAACATTTATGAAACAATGCAATATATCTGAAACATTTCTGAGACAAAATGTGCTGTGTGGGATATTATCTACTATGAATATGTGTTATCATGTATGTATACGTACTGTATATATAATGAAAGAAAAATCTGCAGAATAAAATAGAATGGTTGCAAATGACAGACTTAGTCCATGGTTTACCTTTCTTATCTTTCAGTATTAAAGATTGCAAACTGGCTGTAAGGCTTTTTTTGAGCCCTTTTAATGTTGGATACTGGAAAAAGATACACAAGACTGTAATAGATTCTAATTAAATTACCATTATGAGAATACATTCTGTAGATTTACTACGCTCTAATATGAAACACTCTGTATACAATGTAGTTGTAGTAGTGTAAGCAATAATAATAATAATATAAAAAAGGTTTTAAAAGTAATTTCTGAATCTTAAGTTGACACTATATAATATAAAAATAAAAATAAAGTAAATCTCAACAATATGTTATTTGTTGCTGTAATTGTAGATTACTTCTTAATTGTTTCTTGTATCTTAAGAACAATTTAGATTAATTTTTTACTAAACTTCTAAGTTTGTATAATTAAAAAAAATCATTTCTCAAAAAAGATTCAATGTATTTCTGATTTCCCACTTATATTACCTACGCTCAAACATCTGTGTTGAATAAATTAAGCTACAGTTGCTTTGCTCATGCTTGAAACGAATGAATTATTTCTTTATGTTTATCCGGTTTTTAATTTATTTATTCAATATTTTTCTATCTAAAAATACCCCTATTATTTTCATTTTCCGCCTTCCATAATGTGTTGAGTATCTATCTGAAAGATGGAGCCACTATCGCTGTTTTTTTAAATAAAATTGTGACGGCAGAGGGGATAGTTTTTATTGTGGTAGGGGTTGTTTGCATTCCTCTTTGTAATCGAAGAATATCGAGGTCAGAATAGAGCGAATAAAACACTCACGGTTTAATATTGTGTAATAAACGTTGAAGTGTTTGTGTACATTAATTAGTTTGGATAACAAGATTTAACCACTTGTTAAATTACTTTCCATTAAAAACCGTATATTTACGATTTTTCTTGTGGAATTAACATATTTTCAGCAAAATGGTGTCAGCGGGAATGACTTGTATCAAATATTTACTTTTTTGCTTCAACCTGTTGTTTGCCGTACGTATTAATATTTGCTTAAATCAAGTCAATTATTACATTATACATATAAGACGTTATTGATTTAGATGTTCATTTAGCAATGTTAATAATTCTCTCATATTTCAAACAGGTATCAGGAATTGCAATATTAACAGTAGGAGCAGTTATTCACGCACTTTATTATCATTACTCAGAATTTGTTGATCCGAGCTTTGGCTCTGCTCCGCTTGTATTGATAATTGTTGGTGTCATCGTTTTTATTGTTGCTTTCTTTGGATGTTGTGGCGCAGTCCGGGAAAATCATTGTATGATCATCACAGTGAGTATTCTGTTTTAATTATGAGTTAGTTATAGTGATTAATTAATTTTTAAAATTTTAGTTCTCAGTGTTTCTGTTGATCATCTTCAGTTTGGAACTAGCCGCTGGCATTGCTGGATATGTTCGTCGAAGTGAAGTTGAAACCATGCTTGAAAATCGTCTCAATCATACCATGTATGATTATTATAGCAAACCTGAAATTCAGCGCTCTTGGGACATAATGCAACACGAGGTAAATAGTTTTTGATTTTAATAACCTTTTATAAATCAGTTTTTCTAAGTTCTCTAATTGAGAGAAAGAAAGATGCGATCTCTATGAATAATGTAGCAGCTATTGATTGAAATTGTCAATATCATTTAGTCCTAATGTTTCCTTTGTTTTTCTCCATGTGAATTATTAACAATCAGCAATCTGTTCTTTTTTATTATTAGCATGCCGATGTTAAAAAATTCTGTCACTGTCACAAGTGTTTGTCATCAATTAATTCAAACAGTGAACCATATATTTTGAAAGATCTCATCAGCAAATAGTTCATCAGATATTATCTTCAAGGTTCATATTTTGTGCATTCAGCCGGTCTGTATTATGATTTTATTTGGTGTGTCTGACAAAGCATGTTGAATCACCATTATTTCTGGTCATTCACACCCACGTATGTTGCAAATTAATCTTATTTACCAGTTGTACAGTTAATAGGTATCTTTTTAAATAAAGAAAAGTCAATTAACGAATATAACGTCAGTAGAAGCAATTAAAACAGGATAAAAGTAGTTGATTGGATATTATGTGGGAAAAGTTGCATTTGATGACCTTATTTTAACATTCTCTTATTATATTATAATTTCCTTGAAATGCCAAGGACATCACAAAATTAATAGGGAAAGTCCCAAAAAAAAAGTTTTCTTAGAATTATTACATTCTTCAAACGGCACTTTCATAAACCACTATATTTATATGAATTGCAGATTATAAGAGATTATAAGAATGTAAATATTATAAAATCGTCCTACAAAGTTATCTGGTGGTTTTTATTATTAAATTCATTATTAATTTTAAATGACTAATTGTTGATAAAGGTATTTGTTAAAAAAGATGAAATTGTACTTTATAAGACTAATTAAATTGAGTATCTCACTGTAAACATATTTGTTTAACAGAAAATGTTTTATCTTTATTATGTCGATTTAAGGATTCTGCAAAAATTATAAATAACTCCCAACACTTTTTTTCATTTTGTTTCCTTAAAAATTAAAAAGGTAATTTAAGTCATGAGTTCTCTTGCGTATAAACTATAAAGCTATTCTATTTTGAATCTCGAGCATTATTGTTTTGTGTGACGTTAATTTTGACCTCATTAGTAGTATATCATGCCATTAGGAAAGGGTTACAGCAATTCTGTATGTTCTTATTTTTCTCTGCAACACTTAATTGGAATCTGCAGAAAAACAAGTGATAAGCTTATGGTATTTTCGTTTTAATTATGCATGTGAAAGAATGATGACGATTTTTCTCGATTTAATAAATAAGCAATAACAAATATTTGAATATTAACTGGAACATGTGCTGAAATAAAAAATTAATTTAAAAGGAAAATTGATTTCAAACTATTTTATTAAAATTGCGCATAGTTACACAATGTAGTATCAGATTTAATTTCATGGTAAAATCATTATATTATTTTTTATTTTTAGCAGGTACTTTTTGTTGGATTAGAAAAAACCCAGCTGCAAGGTCAACATTATGACTAGACATTACATTTTCATTAAAATATTTTAATTTTATTTTTACTAGTTCTTTTCTTCTGATTCACAGGTGTCAAAAGTCCAACTTCATCTTGGAAATTTTGTAATGACACAATCTGATTACTCAATTTAATTTCACTTTGCTTCTGTCTCGACATGAGTGTGTTCACCTAATTTATTTTTAGTTAATTTTGTACAATGTTATACATAGATACAGACTTATACAGGATGGCCCAATGAAAACAAAACAGACTGAATAACTCCCACAAAAATAATTTTTGAAAAATGCCAAAACACTTTAATTTGTATTGAGAGGGGGACATTTTTTGACATACAATTCAAACCTTAAACTTCAACCCACCAGGGAGGAGGGAGACACCCCTCATAAATTTCTAATGAGAAGGGATTCAAGTGGCGCATCATTAGGAGACCTTTCAATTCTCCATATTACCCCGTTTGAATTTTTAAATTTGGTCGATTTATTTGGAAGATACAAGATGTGAAATCTAAAACATAGAAGACTTCATGATCTTCAAATTTTTACATTTGACATTTGTTCTCATTTAATTTGACAATCTTGTACTCCCTCTAGACAAATCTGTTATGTTTGGATGGAATTTAAAAAATTTCGTATCTGAATTTGTACATTCCGTTTGTCTGTCTGTTGGCATGTTCCTGTAACTTTTCCTCTGTAATGCATTGGTAAAAAGATGTTATCGAAAAATTAGAAAAAGTATAAAAAATATATCTGCAGTATCTTGAAGAGAGAAATTTAAAGGCTTTTCCACTATTCCGCTTAGGGATTCATCGTCATTGTTTTCGACTGCCAAATCAGGAGATATATCTTCAAAACTACGCTCTTGTGCACATATTCGCTTGTGAATTCATTATAACTTGTTTCAACGCCCAATTCAGGAGATGCCTCCATTATCACACTGCTCCACATATTCACTTGTGGACTGATCATTATTTGCTACTAAGTAATAGATATAAAATTGATAGCCTGATTGTAATGCTACAGGCCAATCTTTGTTCATTATAAAGAAAGTAATAAAAGAATTGTAACCCTACTTGTAAATAGGGCGATGGGCATAGTCAAATGATTGATTGATTGAGATTTCTAAATTGATGTTGAATGGTTAAACTGCAATAGTTACGAATATTTCCTTTTCATTTGCAATACTATTCTTTCGTATCGTCATTTACTTTATACCTGAATCATCAAATATAATTTAGCTTAGTGCTGGAGATATGTTACATTTGGAGCATCTAGGAAAATTGCACTTTTTAAGTTGTTACTGAATATGTACAGAATATTGTCTTTTAGATCAATACAATACTTCAATTTCGAAGTATTCTTGATCTTTATGCTTTTGATGTATTTTCTTATATACACTATATTTATTGGCATTTGCAGTGAACTTATAAGAATAACAAGGAACGCTTAGTATTTAATACAATTTTTTACTTTGTTAAAGAAACAATGAAATATTAGCAAAACGTGTAAAACTGAATTTAACTCGACTTTGTGGATTGTGGTTTATGATATCTTTACTAATCAAATTTTAAATTCATACAGTTATTTGAAAAAGTTCATTTAAAATCAATTGTAGTTACTCATTAGTATATCAGCTAGGGTTAACACCTGATATGCGTTATCCGAATGATTCTAAGTTGAAATTGAATAATTTTTAATTCGGATAAATTTACTTGAACGGCAACAAACTATTATTAATAATATAAATTGTCCGAATAATCTTTAAATATCTTCAGACAAACACATAGTTGAATGATCCTATAATCGTCATTCGATTATGCCTATCACTATACTACCATTGCTTTTCTGGGAATCTCAAAGAGAACCAGCTTATTTTAAGTCTCTTTTTCCAAGAAACTTTAAAAATATTATAACTGGCACTTTCAAATCAAGGACTAGTGTAAAAGAGAAACCAGCACAGTATTAGAATAAAACCGAAAGAGTTTAAAGTCCTCACAAATCTCCTAATTTACAACTGCTTTTGTTCAATTATATTTCAGTTCTACCTGCTGTTCTCGTATCCTTCGGCGTTTGCTGCTTAACTGGTTATCTATTTTTAGGCGTTGCCGCAAAAATGGAAATATTTTTCTCACGCTACTAAATACAACCCTTAATAAGAGAGTTTTGATTGTTTCCATGATCCTATGTTACATGCACTTTGTGGTGCATATTTACCTTAATAATGGAATTATATCTATTTGAACTGCTAAAAAGGACATTTGGTAAATTCTAAGCATTTTGATGGTGCATACAGATAGGAAAAAGTATTTATAATGTATACTAGGAATAATACCATAAATCATTAATTTTAACATCTTAAATTAAATTAAAATTTAATAGCAGGAAACAATAATTTCTTGTAACATTATAATAGTGTATGTTCTTTATTTATTGCTGCTGTCATTTATTTATTTGTTTATTTTTTCATTAATTATTTCCAACTCTAGAGTTAGCACTTCTAACCTGCTGCCTATATGGATGATGGTATTTTGGTAGAATCTTCAAAATATTCTAATACTCACTTTTTTATTTCAGTTGAACTGCTGTGGTATGCACGGACCAAAGGATTGGGAATATGTAAATCACAACAATTCCTTGCCCCATACATGCTGTCCTAATATTGCCAGTGACGGCAATTGCACGATGAAGAGCCCTGAAAAATTCACCACGCCCTGTCTCGATGAATTGAAGAATGCTTTTATTCGATACGGCTCTCTCATTGGTGGGGTTGGCATTGGAATTGCTTTGGTGCAGGTAAAACGTTAAATTTTTGAAGTGAATCCTTCAAATTATCTATTTTCTCTTTTTTTAGCTTATTGGAGTGGTATTCGCTTGTTGTCTGGCTCGTTCTATTCGTAAAGAATATGAAACTGTATAAAATGGCAGATTATTTTAAAGCTGTTCTTAAAAGGTACAGCAAGTTATTCTGTCCAATGTATAATAATCTAACATTATTATTGCTATTATTGTATTACCAACCTACACAGTTTTTGTTATGGCTGGGAAAACATGTTATTGTTTTGTGTTTAATTTTGTTTAATCTTTGCTTTTGATTATAACTCATTAAGGATCTTAATTTTTGATCTGACATTAGATAATGTTATATATTAATGTTATTTTGTTATTTAAGTTTAAAAAGAATAATATGATAATTATTCTTGGCAGTCACTTTAAAAATTATTTCACATACACAGACTGATAGGTACCTTATTATTATAGATTTTTATATACACAGTTAAATCTCACTTTAATTAACCTGTAATATTATTAATATTATAATGATATAACTGATATGTATCTGTTGTTTGGTTGTAATTGTTGTCTGGCAGCTAAACGTCACAGTTTATGTGTTGCGTTGCTTTAATAATGCTCGAATATGTATTTAAAGTAGTTATAAAGAAAGTGCACATGTAACATAAATGAATAAGAAAAATTAAACAAAAAAAGATTAACGACATATGCCAAATTTCTGCCACAACATGAATGCATACATACCAAATATAACTATTTAAAAAAAATGGAAAAGAAGAGGAACAATCTCAAGTCAATAATATAATTTTTCTAAATATTTTCGTAACAAAGTTTTATATTTAACTTCTTAAACATATTTATAAGCTATTTATGAATGTTGTATTATTGAACTGAATTTTAAGAAACACGTAGTTTGGTTAGACTCTTAGAATTTTATAAGTGTATGTTAAGCAACAGCACGTGTAATTTCTAGAGTTAATGTATTTATAAACAGTGGAATTAACATTTGGTTGTGAATATATAAACAATTTTTATACTTTTACAAACTAAAAGAATTAAAATAGATTAACTTCAAGTGTTCAAATGATAAGCCAAAAAAGTATATTTACTTTTGAATCTTTCTCAACTAAACTATGATTAGAAACGTAGAATAATTTATTGTAGTCATTTTTGTTGCTGACTGAGTGATTTATTAAATTTTCATTCTAGGCAAACTGTAAGAAATGAAATGTTAATTTTTGGTTTGTATATTGTTACTAGAAAAACTATTTTCTAAATAAAAGTAAGGTAAGTTGTTTTGTTTACATCTAATTCAATAGGATTTGCAAATTTTCATTTAATACCGTTTACATCTGCCTAGATTTAACATAAATTGATATTTGATCAAAAGTAAAAATGATTGTGGTAGATTATAAGAGCTACAGAGCAGTTAATACCAAAATGCTAATTTACTAGAGAAGGCGGTGAAATAATAATATTGTTATAAATTAAATAACAAAGGAACAGTTTTTCCATTGGTAAATTTCATAAAATTCTTTTTTTGTTGTTTCATTTGTTTCTATTAGATCCTTTGAGATCATAGCTTACTGTAAATAGATTTAAATTGTAAATAAATGAGAGATAAAGTGCAAATTTATTTATTCCATGCTCAATTATTGCTCTTTTATAAAAGCTCTTGAATAAACAAAGCTAATAAATATGATGAAAATAATAACGAAAATGTTTTAAATGCAGGATCAAATTTAAATTACCGAAGCCTATTTGCAAAATAAGTATTAGAATAATATACATAATAGATTAAGTAGCAATAAAATGACTATAAAAAATTTTTGACTTTTGTAAATTCTAATTATGAAACGGCAAGTGTTAATATATAAACGTTTGAAGTAGATGGACCATTGCCAAAATTTGGTTTTTCATTTTTTAAATGTTTAGAGATAATATAATGGTATACTTAAATTCATATGCTAATCTCATTAGAAGTATAAATCAAATCAAAATCTAGCTTTACTGGTAGAATTAAAATTAATGTGTATTTATTACACTTTACCTTTCCCCAACGATATGTATTGTATATACTACATAATATGTTCACTGTGTACCTACAACTAACTGTTATTATATCTTATTAGGAGTAACAGTACAAACTAATAATGTAACACTTCGGTGAACATATCTTAAGTTTATATATCAAAGATTTCTAAAAAGTGCAGATGAAAATTTAGAATATTTTATTTTTTCTTAGAAAAAACGTATTGAGTTACACATGCTGATTAAGCTCACATTCAATGTTATGTACACTCAATTATATAAGTGTTAAAAATTATATCTATTTAACAAATAAAGATCTATGTTGTATAACAGAATCAGTTTTTTTATATTCCAACTTCTGCAGATGTGTTCCAGCCTAGCAGGGATGATGTCACCTTTTTAGTGCTGTACTATATAAGAATAAACGGAATAAAGAAATAAAAAGTGTATTTTTCAGTTTTTACTAATAGAACATAGTTAGACTCCAAATTTAGGAGGCTTAAGTTCTCACTTATCAAAAAATGGATATACAAGGTTAGCCAAAAGTCTGGAAACAGTCTTATTGTAGCAATACCGATAGAATTAGCGAAATAATAACCCTTGGGACTATCTTATCTACATTCTGACCGGAAAAGAAATTAATTCAATTATCCAGTTCCATGTAATTGATATCAACTTTTAATTTTTAAATGGCACCCTAGTATTTTGAGTACATTTTCTAAATCTGCAATTCTAGAAACGGCAGTGAAGAAAAAATTAAATAAAATAATTCGTTTCGCCATATTAAATTAATAAAGTTTGCAGTTTTAGTGTATTTTAGGTATGCGACCCTAATGGTGGTGACATCATGACAAGGATAACTCTCGCATGGTGTCATATTAATATGGTTGTCACTATAGCATCTAACAACACTAGCGAAGTGATTGTTTATGGTATTGGTTTATCTGGTTTTATCCTTTCTGGAATGTTACAAAATTAGTGGTAAAATAAATTTGAATCGCGAATTGCTTTATTTCTAAGATTAAGGGTACTTTACTCTTGAGTGACTTTTAATTTTTTACATCTCCCTTGTATTTTGTATTACTTTTTAAGATTCTGATTGGCATTAACTTTGATTTCAGACATGCAGCAACTTTCTGTAGTACTTTCATTTTCGTAGAGCATTTGGTTAAGATTTCTTCTACTTATTGGAAATTTCTTGGACCACACTGTATTTAATTTTTTTCCTGATTTATACATGATAAACCTGGAATGTTTAGGGAATTTTGAAATGGAAAACTGCTGGGTATGTGTGTATGTAGATCGTAGTAGGTACACCATTCTCAAGAAAGATTGTCATACTCATTTATGCAGGGTAATGCTCAACAGATAGTAGCAGTTTTTTCATAAGAAGTCATAATCAACTTCTGTATTTTTAGTCTGACATAGTTATTATGGGATTATCAGAAAAAGGTCACAATATGTTCAAAATACCCCATTTTCACTTGTTACCAAAAACTTGCATCCCCTGTAAAACTGCAAAATGTGAAATGAATGGTTTTAATTTTAATTCAAGTCTTTGGAAAAGAAAACAAATTCACTATTCTTATAGCCAGAAAATGTAAAATAGAAAATCAAAGCAGTACAATATTTTTTTTCAAAATTTTGCTACTCTAGCTTTTTTAAGCTTTCATTAATTTAGTTTGTTATACACCTACTGTAATTAGTTGGTAAAAGAAGTTTGATACCTTTGGAAATGCGTCAGCATTAACATTGAACGATGAACCTTTGAATATTGGAATAAAGTGAAGTAACCTTTAGTTAGGAATAATGTAATTTAGAAATAATAATTGTTAATAAGTAGATAAAAAGTTAAAAATTAAATTAGTGATGTAAACCCACATAGCAGAGTCACGTCATACCGACGTAAGTGTTTGGTCATTCATAACGTCAATCTTCCTATTAAAATGACGTGTTGTAAACGTAAATATTACATACATAAGTCACAGCCCCGTGACGTCATATCACAACGTCGTTTTGACGTCACACCATAACGCCACCTTGACGTCAGTTAAAAAGCCACAAAGACGTCCCTTGAATGGAATAAATAAACCACAATTTACAAAAAGAAAATATATTATTAGAATATAGATACAAATGCAGTTACAGAAAAACGAGAGAAACCCACATAGTAGATGTGACCTGTGAACCAAAAAATTCCACCTCAAGAGACTCACATTTTGAACTGTTTGTATTTTGATTCGGATATAAGTACTAGGACAAATTCAATGACTGTCAGTTTGAATTTCAAGTTATTTTGAGTTTGACAAATCTTAAATCTATATTTTTTTAATTAAATGCTTTTTTATTGATTTATCTATATAATTTGTTTATAATATCGAATATTCACAGGAAAGATCTAGTTTTAACCAGGTTTTGGTTCTATTGATGGTTGATAGTTCTAACGAATTAATCTGTTATGACTAATATTCATTATTTTACAAGATCAATCTTGGAAGTAATATTTTTGGTTCATGGTTACAAATACAAAATCTGAACTAAATTGCAGAAATACTCTTACAAGTATAAAAACACTTACATATTATAATACATCTATATACACTCACTTGTAAAACGAAAGTACACAAGCACAAAAAATTTGCGATTCTTCATTAGTGTAGTATTGCAATTCATTCTTCATTTTATTGGCAAGTGTATCAGTTAAAACATGTTTCAGGGTATTATTTACTCTTGATGTTAGGTCTCTTCCACCCAGTATAGATAAATATGAGCTCTACAACAAATACAAAAGAAATGCATACAATAACATTCAATAAGAAATGACTTACAAATTCAATCAATGTTCAGGTTTCTGCAAGTATTCTTCAATATTTTGCAGCCCTGTTGATTTGATGCTGGCAGACTTAAGGGAATCTCTGGAATTTGAATGTGCTAAAGTAGAAAGCACTTTTTTCAAAACTAAAAACCAAAAAACTGCATTAAAGTTTCCTTTTTTTTCTCTACAAAATCAAGTTTACCAGCATTTATGTTCAACTCTGTTTCACAAGGAGTATAGGTAGCTGATAATTGATTGTCAGCAGACGCAGCTACTAAATATGACGTTATTGGTGTTGATGTCAACTGAGATGATCATCCTGCTTCTAATCTACAACTATACTGAAGGCAGGAGATGCTGCACCTATACATTTTTCTGTTTTAGAATAGTATTTTATGCTAAAATGATTGCTTACCAGATGTATTTTTCAAATTGTTTTGGGTAATTTTTCGATTCTCTCTGAGTAAACTTTGTGAAACTTCCTTGCATTTTCTTCTCTAGTGCTATTTCTTATTATTTTTATCTTTGGAAGATAAAATTTTCCACTTAAAAGTGATTGAGAACAATTATCTTCCACAGCCTTTGTGCTTACTGTAAATATACTACCTTTGATTGGGGTATTAAAAATCTCTGTTGATAGTATTATTATTAATTGGTTACCAAAAGCTCTGAAATTTTTCTAACATCCCAAGAATAAATAAAATGAAAACTAGTGCACCGAATACAATTATA
>VTPC01000932.1:108681-126355 GCA_011009095.1 Ignelater luminosus
CAAAAAAGTATAAATCAATCATAGATATTTAACTTTTTATTTTTGAAACTGACAAATAGAGACCAATGAAATTTCCAGATTTCTTCTTTTATTATATTATCGAAAGCCGGAAACCGGGTAAAAGGCGTAGATTTTATTTAATTTTTTTTTTAGATAAAGGTACATATAAACGTCAAATAGACGGTACCGTGACGTCTTAAAAATTACGTTTTTATTTCGTCCCAACACTTACGTGTTTAAAACGCCAGTTTTTGGGCTTACGACGTCGACAACCAAAATTACTTACCGTCGACGTCAATATAACGTGTGTCTGCTAAGTGGGAATGCCTTTGTTAAGATTCAATAATTATAAAAATATTTTAAATAATATAAATAAAAAAACTTATTAATTTACTATAAGTTGCACTATTGCCAATCATCATTTAGCGATTTGCTTTTATCATTTATAAAGAAGCTTTAAAATCAAGTGCAGAGACAGCACATTTTTAAGATTATCGTTCACTCACTAAAATGTCATTAGTTGAGATAATTTTTTTTTAAATTCTATTACTAAATGAAACCCTTTGTTAATTCAGATGTATTTATCAAACCCTTTTGTTGAAAACATTTCTTTAATTCCGTCCGTCCAATGTTTATTTTACCACACGTGGGCTTCTTAGAATTCCGTCGGCGCTGGTCCAGGCCAAGCTTGACTTAATATCAATTAATTCACGTTCAAAATCCGTCGCCCATGGGTGTATTGGGTCATGTATCGCTCCTGTTTGCATCTGACTTTTATTTTGTCATTTGATATGTTTGCAAGTTGTGACATGATCGGAACATTCCATTGCTAATTGGGATGTTTGTTTCCTTGTCTTTATCTTATTCATGTCATAATACAATCGTACAAGGTGTGGAGATCAGAAGGTTGTCGGACTTACGGGAGTATAAGCTTTACTTTGTAATTATATTTTTTTGCATCGCAAATTCATAATTTGTTTATGGGAAAATCTCATCGGGGATGGTTCCGTGAGATTTGCAGACTGTTGTCTTTAGCAGATTTTATCAGAGTTGTGCGAATGTTAGTTATCGTTCTGTGGATTAAACTTTATTAATCCAAAAACTGTGACTAACTTAGTTAGGATCGTAAAGATTACGAAACCTCTGGTGTTAATGACAAGAACTTATCAATCATTAGTGATTTCTTTTTCTGAAATTATCGAACCTTCTCGCCTTCAAAAATTTGTTAATAAATTTAATAGTATTGAACACTCTACCCTTATGGGAATTTGTGTGTGCTAAAATAAATGCACTAATGCAGAATTGCTTCAACATTATTTAAAGTACTCTTCGTTATGTGTGTTGTTTCGAACGCAAGCAAGGGTCATTCACCATTCCTCAAGCTGCTGGAGTTTTGTAAATTAAGAACAAATCCTATGATACTGATACAGGCATTGGTATCGACTTCTGCCCGAAACTGGAAGACAACCAGCTATTATATATACCATAAGGAAAAATATATACGTATATAATTATGTGTTTAAGTAATAATGTACATAAAGGTAATCTAAATCAGGTATTGGTTGTTTGAGCCGTCGTTTTCTGCTTTTTAAGTAAAATTTTAGATTATACAGGGTTTATTATTTCAGGTGGAGAATATTAGCACCACTCAATTCTCTTTGAAAAATTGAGCAAAAAATGTTCGTCTTAAACGCATATGGGAATTCGTTAGAGGCTTGATGATTGTACAGTAAACGATTTCCCAATCGTCATGTTCCCGATAGAAAACTTTCCAAAGCATTCATCAATATCTTCATAAAAAAGGCACATTTAAACGAAATAGAGGACCAGGAAGGCCAACAGTAACAATGGTAGAATAGGAAGAAACTGTACTCAACATGGTAGAGGAAGATGCAGGTACTTCTAGCAGAAAAATAGCAAATCCTTTGAATGTAAATAATAGGTCTGTGTGGAAAATCTTGAAGCAGAACGGCTTGAATCCATACCACATTCAGTGTGTTCAAGTACTTATTCCTGCTGATTTTCCTCAACGTACTGGCACTGAAATTTTAATTGCTGAAACAAATTTCTCCAGAAATGCAATTAGGAACTTACATATTAAACAATTTGTGAGCTGATGAAAACCCACATGCGGTACTTGAAGATTGTTTTCAACATCAATTCTCATTAAACATTTGGATTGGAATAGTGGGTGATTGGCTAATTAAACTGGCATTTCTATCAGGAAGACTTACCGGTGAGGTGCATCAAAATTTTTTGGAAGAATCACTGCCGGGGTCTCTAGAGTATGTACCATTGGTAATGAGAAATGTAGTGTGGTTGCTGGTGAGGTTTTAAGTGCAACATATTAAGATCACTGGATTGGTCGAGGTGGACCTCACTTATGGCCTGTTCGATCCCCAGACTTAAATTCCTTGGATTTTTATTTATTTGAAAACATTAGTGTACACTACTGCAATGAAAAATAAAGAAGATTGAGAAATCAAATAATTGAGGGGTTTAATGCAATAAAAAACAATCCTGGTATTTTTGAAACAGTTCAGCAGTCAATGAGAAGATTAGATGCATGCATCCTAGCTGGTGGTAGTCATTCTCACTAGTTTTTGTAGATTAAGAATCTTTAAATGTAATATGAATTAATAAAGTATTGTTTTTTTCGAAAAGCTTATATCACTCTGCAGCTTCGAAACAAAGCGTCTTTCCGAAAATCTTCCAAAAACAAAAAATCTCAAAATAACCTAAGGAATAACCCCCTGAATTCTTGCCGCTTGTTTAGTAAACACCCTGTGTATAATTTTGTAAATGAAGTTGTAAAGTGTCAAACATACCTTATTAACTTGTGACTAACAAACACTATTATTCAATAATGTCACATAGCACACTAAAACTATGCACATTTGACCAAGAGAGCAAGACAGTATAGAATGCTGTACATCTTATTTCCATTCCCACTTCTATCGACATCACGACGTGGGAGACTACTTATCTATCAACTTTTATAATAGTTAGTCGTAATCCAAGATGTTTGTAGGAATTCTACTGTAGCAATACTTTAATTTGCCTTATTGGACATTATAGTGTGTTATCTTACTAAGAATATAGAAATTTTAGTGAAAAAAGATTATTAGGATCTGAATTTGCTTGTCTACTATAGCGATTAAAAGCATGTAAAATGACATCTCAAAAACAAAACAATAGGTTTTCAATTCTAAATAGTCAAACGCTGAATAAAAGGTTAAGAAGTGTAGTAGTTATGACAGTGGGTTAATTCAATCATAACAGAATTTGTGAATATCTTTAGATGAGGTTATATCCCCAATATATGTAATTCTAATTATTCTGGGTCAAAAAACATAAATCACTAATTTCATAAACATTAAAAGCATCGACAAGAAAATAGCTATTCCTGTAATACCAGGATTGTTACTTTGGGCAACAAAACGCATCTGACTATTAAAAAATTATTTTATTTTTGGAAATTACTGTATGTATCGCTAAAAAACAAGCATTTAATAGCTCAGAAATCAAGTGGGCATGCCATTAAAAACAATTTTTCATCTCTTCATAGTGAAATGAAAAACAATCATGAAAATAAAGGGTGCATTCAGGGACACTTGAGCAGCCAAGATCCTAACTAAGCAAATTTCGTGCAGAGGATATTTTTCAGCATCTAGATTAGATTGTAGGCTGAGTTTGTCAGCACTGTCAAAGACAGTGGGAGACCTTAGATTTAGCTCAGCTTCTAATCAAAAACGGCAAGTGGAATGTACATGCAAAAATTGTGACAGCTTTTCAATAAATTAAATGGTTGAGCATCCCTGAATGTATCCAATGTTTTCACGTTGTTGGTAAATTCCTAGCCACTCTTCTATTGGTTGTTCATTGTATTCTTATTTATCACAAAAATCTTTAGATTAGAGATGGACAAGTTATACTAGATATAGAAGTAGTAGCTGGAAATGCAATAATGCATAAATTGCATTACTTACCTTTTCTGTAAATGCCTGTTAGATAGAACAGAAAAACACAAATTTTCTCAAACCCATAAATTTTATGCCAATCAAGTTATGAGGATGGTAAGTGTAGTGGTATAGTGTTCATATTAAAATAAAACAACAAATACGATTACATACTAAAATTTATTGTTACAGTTACAACTAAAATACAATAAGTCTAGAAGAATAGTCCATATTCTCATATTTTTGTAATTTAGTAAAAAAAGTATACACAAGCTGTTTTACGGTCATCCACTTTTTCATACTTGCTTCAGTTTTACGAACAAGGAAAAAGAAAAACAAACTCAAAATTAATATATGCTGCACAAGCAAACTACCTTGTTTTTTTTTTAATTGCACATTGCAGGAACCTATTCTGCGGAAGTTCACAAAATGAATTATATTAATACATAACTGTCTTAAATGTTGTACACTGTAAAATGAATCAACGTTTAAAGTTGTGATTACAATAGTAGTACGTACAATGTTGTTTTATACTTAGTTTTTACTTTTGTCAATTATTCGAGCACAAAACAAATAAAAACTAATTATGTTGAACCAAATCAAAATTAGCAACTTTATTGTCTAGAAAAACCAAAAATTAAATAACAAGCAGGAACATATACTTAGTGCCTACTGAACACAAATTTATTACTTTTAATATTCAGTACATAAATTTCAGAAGTTACAAATACGTAAAGTGAAATACCACATACATTTGGCCTCTGCGAGTTACAGTTCTAACCAAAATATTGTAATAAACTTTTACGCTACACAGAAAATATCAAGAAAAAAATCACGAAACTTAAGAATTAATACGTCGCAACTACAAAATAAAAAATTTACCACGAAGAGACTGTTATATTTATACAATAAAATTACCATACAAATCTACTCTAACTAAAATTGTAAGTTAAGTCGGAAATCATAAACATCAATTAGATTTTATAGGTAGACAGATGAAATCAATGATGATGAAACGTTGAGATGAAAGGGCCAAATTGTGCCAGAAGGGCAAAGGGAGATAACACGGATAATTGTGACGATTTTGCACGAGCCAATCACGTAGCATAACGCTTGGTCCACAGCCTGGCAATGCGATCATGTTCTTCACGATTCTGCAGATATTGAGTTGCAATGCTGCCTACTAAGGGATCCGCTAGAAGAAATCCATTAATTATTAAATATTTTTATTTTACTATTGCAAAAACTTTTAAATAGTCTTATTTTGTTGATATTGCTTTGCAAGATTAAATTAAACATTCTTAAGAATCTTTTCTAAGTTTTATCAGTTTTCATTTCTAATTATCTAGTACAAAATGTAACAAACCAAGTGAAAGCTTAAAATGTGCAGTAGTTCAATTACATACATATATTTTGCAGCGATTTTGCTTTCATGAGAAGTACACAGATATGGCTTACAAGCTTTTAAAAGAATTATTAGATTTTAGTATCAACTGAAATTGGCGGTCAACCCCCAGACCAAATTTTTTCTAAGGTTACAGTGGTTGGATAATATGTATTGCATTCTACTTTTTCATTTTGGTTTCTTTTTTAAAGTGAAACTCCATAACTCCAATGAACATTTAATTTGTTGGATAAATGTCAAATATAAATCTCAATTTAAAAATCATCCTACCAATCTTAATATATTAACATTATTTGCAGTTCTAAATGTGGTTTGAGGTAACGCTTAGCGATAATGACATACTATAGTTAAGTAAATTTTACCAAACAATGCAGTAATGTAGAATGTAGATGTACGTCATGCCTGTGATATTTGGGATACAAGACAGGGAGATTTTGATAAAATATTTATTACGAAAGGTTGTTAACAAATACAGAAAACTATTTTATGATCATATTTTCAGAGAAGTACATGCAAAACCATTTCTATGTCTACATATTGTAAGTTTTCAACATTTTTCTCAGGTAATAAAACAATAAAGACTTTTTGCTTATTTATTATAAACCCTTCATAATAGTATTCTAGTATAAAATCTTTCTATATTATATTCCAAAACTGTTTGTGGTTCACAAACTTTAAGCTAAAGCACTTACTGCTTACAATCTAGTTGTCAGTTTCTAAATATCTAATTATCATTCAATGCCTCCTTAAGGCAATTATAGCGTTTTTGATTGGAGGAGTCAGTGCTGTGCTAGAATGACCTGAAACTTCTTAGGTGTGTTTGATTGGGAAGTGCACTTTGCGTTTTGTCAGTGCCACATTTGATTGGGAAAGGCATGTAAGTGAATTTTACATTTGGTGCAAACTTTTCAGCACTGACTCTACAGTTAAAACAACAATAGGGACTTTCTTTTTACTGGAGCTTCGTGCTTCACTTCAAGTGTGCGAAGCCCATTTCTTGCTTTTGTATTGTTTTCTGAGGTTAGGTTTAGGAAATAATAAAAATAACAAACAGATTATAGCAGGCTTAAAATTACAAGATCCACAATTTCTGAATTTATTATACTGGTTATTACTGAAAAAACATTTGGGTCATTGAAACATAACAGAAATGAAGTTATTTTAAAGGGGATCACAACACAAAAAACAAGTTTGTCTCAAATTGGTGTGTAATTTTTCAGAAGTTTATCTGATACGATAAGTTATGAGCAATAATTGAAATATGTGCGACGTTAAAGCGCAGACCGGCCGCGAGAGACGCTCGACTTTTATATGCATTGAAAAAACATTTAAAATCAAACCACTTGTGGAAACACTGAATGCTAATTTTAAAAAATTCGAAGTATTTGCTAATATGCTAAGCATTGATGAACAGATGGTGAGATACTTCGGAAAACATTTGATTTAAATAGTGAAATTTTAGCTGTAACGTGGAAAGATAATAATTGTGTCAAAATGTTATCAAATCATCAAAGTGCTTTTCCCCTTGCTCAAGTAAAGAGATGGTTGCGATTGGAAAAAAAGAAGTGTCAGTGCCTCGACCACAACTAATTTTATAATAAATATATGGGTGGTGTCGATAAAATAGATTGGTGTGTGCAAAAATATCATATAAAAATTAGGGGCAAGAAGTGGTACTTCTATTTTAGAAGAAGACTTACTGTGGCATATTTGCAAATAAGCTCACCTTGAAATCCCAAAAATTCAGGACGGATGCCTTATCCCAAAATAATCTTCATTAGTGCCAGAAGAAATAAGAAAAAATTAAAAAATGGGCATTTCTTGGAATGTACAAATGAAGGGAAGCAGCGTAAATGTGCTGTGTGCAAAACAAAAAGAAGGAAAGAGTGCACTAAATGTAATGTAGGCTTTCACGTGGATTGCTTTATTGTATTTCATGAATAAATGATACTAAAGTTCCATTTATTTGTGTTTATTGTGGTATAATAAATTAAAATATGTACAGACAACTCATAAAGTAATGTCACAAAATGTTTTACACTTTACTGTTTAACTTCTCATTTAATGGCAAATTTTGTATTTCATAGATAGTAATTGATTAATCAAGAATAATTTATTAATTTGTTATTTATTGACTGCAAAGATTTTCATTAATTTAGACATTAAATACCAGAATGTACATCATTTTGCGACATTACTTTATGAGTTGACTGTACCATACGCCCCAAATGGGGATCGTAGAAAAATACAAGCTGTATGGTAATATTTTCACTTTAACCCAAACTTTTTGTGCTTTAGTGACTTACTTGTATAACAAAAAACATCTTTACATTAAATAAAATTTATTTAAAAAAATTTGGGCGTTAATGGATTAATGCCATCTATAACCAGGGTTGGCCTGATTTAAATCAAGTGATTTTTTTAGAAAATCATTTTTATTTTTATACTTATTAATTTTTCTTTTTTAACCCTTATCCAGGCAAGGTGGGTCCAATGGACCCGACGCCCATTTTACTTTGTCATATTTTCTAAAATATTCGTCTTAGGGTAGTGAGCGTTTATGACTTCTAAGAACACCTTAAGGGCCGATTTCACCAACAAGTTTTAATCTACTGATTCATGAACACTGAACCAAGATTTAACCCCTGTGTTAATGGGGTGTGCATTTCACCAAAAGAAACCCAGCGTTAAATCCAGTGTTGAAATAACCCAGTGTTATATTGCGCAGTAACGGCATTAACGTCGTTTAGCGCATGATTTATTAGTGAAGTTTATTTGCAACTAGAATTAAGTTGGTAGCAACCAATGGAGGAAATTTAAAAAAATACTCGAGATTGAATACAATCATAGAGTAATTAATATAAGTAGAGGAACAATTACGATGTTTTAAATGTAACCGAAATACGTACCGTATAATAGGTGGCGATATACTTAGCCATCTATAGGACGGTACAAAAAGTTTAACAGCATTTTTTCGCACCTAAAACTGCAGTTTACAATACATTTAATAGACGAAAAATATTTAGTTGTAGAATAGACGTACTTAATACCTCTTCGTGTTGTTGCGGTCATTATAAAACAAAAAAAGGTATTATTTATGTTGCCAGTAATGGCAGCTGGATTTCAGTCAAAACACGAATGAATGAAATCTGATACATTTGAGGGTATACAATGAAATTATTAATTATCTATTCCTTAAAGGGCTTGAACGGTCAAGACTAAACTAAAAATTAGAGCTTGATATTTTTATCAAAGCAAAATTCTGTAATTATCATTTTGAACGTCTGCAGAAATAATTCAGAGTACAATAACAAATACTTTTCTTTAAATTCTAGTTAATAAATGATTTAGTTATTGTTAGACTACAATATATTATGTTTGTTTTTTACGGCTTGTTTTTGTAATGCTGCACTTCTACTATATGTAAATACTACTTGTAACACGTAGTTGGTAGGTAGTTCGCATTTAAGAAATGAAACTATCTTTGAATTTTCAATATATTATCTCTAACAATATCTTTTTCTGTGGTCTCCGTAATGTTTCTTAACACTTTGTAAATAGTCTTGGTCTTTTGAAGTGTGTACTACGTCTCCTTTACTAGAGAAGCATCGATCTAATGAAATTTTGAACCAATCTAGATAAACTTTTAAATTTTTCTCATTTGTTTCTTTCAAACTTGAAAATTATAGAATAGATGAATCACACTCCTGACGTAACAGGAAAGATCTTCAATTATTTCAATTTACTCTGCTTTTAAGCCAATTAACTTCGTGTCTTAATTTATTATGAATCACCCTTTATTTTACGGATGCTCTGTATAACATACATTAGCGTATTTATTTGACAAGACATGCAGAGAAAGCAGAGAATGGGAATTAAATGGCATTGCGTTTTAAAAATCATACATTAGAGAATTTAAATCTTGCTTCTTTTAATAATTTATCGTCAATTTGATAATCTTTAAAATAAAAAATGCTTGCGTCCGTATAGCAAATACGTTGTTTCTTAAAACGGCTTTCATACTGCAATATCACATAATGATTGACATAAATGAAATAAAAGTATTAGCAATATGAACATGCCTATAAGTTAAAAGTTATCAGATTCATCCGTCTCTTCTAGAATTATAAATATGAAAACTTGCTCCTTAATGTATAATTCTGTTAAACTATTCTCTATTTAAATTCTATACTGCAATAAAACAAAAATTTGTGGGTTGTTTATTCTACAAATAATAAAGACTAAATGTAATTCAATCCTATTTTCACAATGTGTTTACATATTTGGTTAACGAATAAGTTTTTATTGCCAGATATTTCCCCGAAAAAAATATACACAACAGAAATTTTAATATAATCGTTTGAGACGTTTGTCAATTATACCAAGATATAAATTCTTTGAATTAGAAATAATCTGGCACAATAATGAGAAGTTGAAGAGGGCAGCACCGCCTATGCTTGTCCTTCTTTCCCCTCGACGCACTTGGCCCACAACCGTACGAGTTACACATATCCCCATAACGTTGTTCCTCTACCCATATTTATTTCCTCTATGATACAATAACAAAATAAACTAAATAGTTTATATTTAATAGTTTTTATACTTGTAAAATTTATTTTAGTTATTAGCAGTTCATGTTGGTTTCTTTTTTAAAAATAATGCTGTATAAGCATTGTTTATTAAATTATACTCTATTTATGATATCCAAGTAATTATGCATACGTTATTACATGGTGCAGTAAGTCTTTATTAGTAAATAAATGACAGTAGCATTGCACATAAAATATCCTTCAAGAATTACACTGGATAAATTTTAGTTTTTATTTTCACCAATTCCTGCATAATTCACACATTAAAATGCGTTAATATGAATGCTCTTTTGACAGAATCATTTCTACCATCGTGACCAGCTTGTGCGGCTTCCGCAACAATTGCATCAACCTCTTCTGGTTTTAGGATTTATTGCATCAAGGATAAATTCCTCATCTGATGATGAATCTGAAGACGTTATTCTGCAATACAAACATAATTTTCTAGGTTAACTTTTATTATAAAATTATTAGGTTACTTATGTTACATTATAAATGCAATTGTAGCCATTTAAAATATACTTACCATATACACTATGGTAGCTTCCACAAAATCAAATAACAATTAATAAATAAAACAATTTAAAACCCGTTTGAAACCAAGTATTAACCCCTTAAAATTGGTGAGTTGAACTCGGAGACGTTTTCCGCTCAAGATTAACACCAGTTCTTTAGATCTGATTGGTGAAATACAAAAATTCAATAACCCCCAGATTAATCCTCAACAGCATGTTAACACTAGTTGGTGAAATCGGCCATACGTAGAGTGTTATCAGTTAGTCAAATATTTTAATTTACATTTAGTAGATGAAAAAAAAATTTTTTAAAGTTAATTATTACATAACCGGGCAAGGTGGGTCCATTGGTAAATTAGGTTATACGATTTTGCAGAATTATATCGAACCAGGGAAGACATTTATTTCTAGCCATCTTAAATAAAAACCCACCTTGCCCGGTAACATAACTAAAATACGTTGCTCGGATAAGGGTTCATTAGTATAAATATAATTCATGTTTTCTGCCTTTTAAATTAAAATAAATCTTGGACACTTCAACTACAATAAAATTTCTGCAAGAAATAGAAACTAAAATGCACTTTCAGAGCTCCAATATTTTATAGGCTTACGGCCACTACTCGTATAGACTGTTGTCCGGCCATGCATTTTCCAACTCGCTGATGCATGTATTTTTGAATGTTTTACAATTATGGCAAAGATTAGGGTTTACTTCCCTAATCTTTGGTTATGATGGTCTTATGGATGTGAAAAATTAAATCGCAATAAAGTGCTATAAAAAGGCATAAATACAATTAAATGTCATAATTTTAGCTGGTTTTTACTCTCGGAGGGTTTTATTTCAATCCAATTAAGAATACATGAGAAAAAATCAAAAAAAATCATTGATTTTTGATTTTTTTTAAAAATTGATTTTTTTCCAACCCTGTCTACAACTCATGACACATCCGAACTAGAAATCTGAAAACTAATGCCATTGTAAAATAAAGAGTGCATCAATAATGGGTCACTCCAGCAACATTTTTTACTTTTACTATCAAGCTTAAGTGAATAGAAAATAGGTTTGTATAGAAAAACAATTTACTGCGAACAAAAGATAATTAGCATATGGGTCAAAGTCAAATATAAGTTTCCGGCATTTTATTATGGTCAATTGCATAAGAAAATAACTGAATTTGGGCTAGCATTAATTCACGAAATTGAAATTAAAATTTGGTATTGACTTTTACCACTTCAGCATTTCCAGTTGATACCAAAACTCTTGGCTAATTTATCAATTTGTGCTATAAGATGAGAAGTATCCCAAGGTGGAGCAAGATCTAAAGAAAAACATTTATTCCAGAAAAAATAGTTTGCTAACAATCACTTGAATTGGACAGTAAACTATTTTCTAATGCTAAATACAGCAGATGAACTTGGATTGGACAACATACAGATAAGATTTAATTTAAGATTTCAAGAACTATACGAGAAAGTATAGAACGGGTAACGTAAGGGTTTGTGTGCTTTTCCCAGTTTTGGAATGGAAGATTTTCTGTACTGACACATTAAGGGTTTTTACAGAAATAATAATAGATATTGCCAATAAAGCGATAAACATGTAAACAGCTTAACAAAACAATGTTCATGTTGCAACTATACTGCTTTACAAATGTAATGGTAAAATTAAAATAATCTTCTAGTTTTCCTTATTTTATATTTTTAGTTTCATCATTCATTTTTCCTTATTTCTTTAACAACCCTATTTAATTATTTCTTACCCTGGTTAATATTCTTTTTCTATTTAAATTCTCGTTCTGATAATAATTATAATAACATATAGAATATATAGAAATAAGAAGCAATAATTATTTAAAATTTACTACTTCTATAATCATTTATTAATAACTGTTATTTCACTTAAGTATAATAGTTAATAAAAATAATTTGATCGTCAACAAAGTCAAAACCAGTTTTAATAATACCTAATAGAAATGCATTTAACAAAAGCAAATTTCTATTTCTTGAATCAATATAAACAATTTGGTTAAAAAGCATGATAAAATAAAAATACTTGGCATTTAATAAACAAATAGGTAAATAGTGTATTACTTGTTAAGGTTTTATATAGCTAAAGTTCAAGATTTATAATTGATTACGCTGCTAATTAATAATACCTGCAAGTGATGAAATAATTAGAACTACATGCACTTTTTAGTTTTACTTTAAATTTCTTTCTTTTCCTTTTTTTCAAGTATTAAAAACCACAAAAGAAAAAAAAATTAAAATATTAAGTATAAACAGAATTTAAATTTACCTGGATTACAATCTGTAAGTAATGAACAGATAGACAGCAGAACCTTTGAAATAGTAAGGGCTGGAGACCAATTATCCTTGAGAATATCCAAGCAAATGACACCCTGGCTGTTGATATTGCAATGATAAATTCTAGTACGGAAGGTAACCTTAGGCGGTTTAAAAGGATATTCGGGAGTGAAATGTATATCAAGGAAGAAAACTCCTCCTTCGTACACAGAACCAGGGGGACCCAAAATTGTAGAAACCCATTCATAGAAGTTTTCTCCTTTAGGACCTGCACTGCAATTAGGAGGTGGATCTAACGTGATCTCAGCAAGTTCCTTCTGGATACGTTTCGCGGAAGTTCCCAAAGCTTTGGACATTTTTGGATTAGGTTTTGATTCTTTTGTTTCTTTTGACTGATCTCCTATAGACTGTCCTCCTCTACCTCGTCCGGATCCACTGGATCCTGCTGTTGACATGTTTCTGTCGAAAGATTTTCTATTAACATTCTTTGTTATGCCAATCATTGTAAAATAAAGACAATATGGAATACCAATTCAACAAAACAGATAATGAATAGAGAAACTAATCTAATCGTACAAATGTAATTTTCGTGACTTACAAACGCCTAGAATACTTTGGAATGTGACCTATCCAAAATCAAAATTGATTCTTGACTAAACGGTCGGCCATGTTGAGTTCCGGATAAAATATGTGAATAACTCGTATAGAATTTCAACATGCTAACTTCTGTTGAATTAAGCAGTAACAAAATGAATCTTAAAACGCACGGACTTCAGTTATAAGTTGTTTAATACGCATATTTGTACGGCGACGTTACTTTTTGATTGACGGATTTATCATCCGTTTTCAAGCAAAGTACATTCGAGACATGCATTTTGGAATAATCCACAAGATCTACACAATTAAATAAAAGTGTAAGGATTGTATATTAACTTACTTATGGTTTTAAGCACTGTTATTAACAAAAACAAGACACACTCCCTGCACCCTTTTCAGAACTTTGGATTGTTCATGGCGTTCAACAGAGGCATTGAAGAATGAATAATTCAGTGATGACAACAATGCAAAACACAGTTTCCTCCAAATCCGATTTTTAAAAATATTTTAAGCAAATACTAAAACTTATGATAGATTTCTTATGAGATTTATATTTTCAAGAAAAATTATTATTTTCAAACGTTTATAGCTTTACGATTACTTAATTTCTTAATTTATAACTTTTTAAACATTTAAATGTTCAGGGAATTCCTGACTTAGAGGCAACACTGGTTGGTGTACAAAAACCTAACCTAAAATATCTTTACGGTAGTTTAGTTTGTTTTTAAAAACAAAATAATCTTTTAATAACAAGAAATTACAACAAATTTAGAAAATGGGATTGGTTACTAATGTAGGACCATTAGATTTAGAATTGCATTCTGATATAGCTCCTAAAACATGCGAAAACTACTTGAAACATTATGAAAGTGGTTATTATGATGGTACAAAATTCTACATTATTATTATTTTATATTTTATTTCATTTAATTACTCAAATGAAATTTTTAGACACAAGGTGGAGATTCAATGAATGAAGTGGTGAATCAATTTGGGGCAAGCCATTTGAAGATGAATTTGAATCAAATTTAACACATACTGCCCATGGAATTTTTTCCATGGCATATTCACGAAAGAATACAAATGGATTACAATTGTAAGTTGGTAACTTCTTTTATATTGTAGGTGCTAAATGCTAATGTTTAGTTTTATAACATACCATTCCTGGAAGCAACTGGATAATAAGCTTACAGTGTTTCGAAGAGTGGTTGGGGGTGTAGATACTTTAACGGAAATGGAATTGAAGTGGTTAATAAAAATAAAAGATAAAGCACAGATATTTGTAGATCCTTATCAGGAAGCTAATGAACAGGTATTCTATAAATTTCAAGATTTCTGGTCATTTTTGTTGTTGTGTACTAATAAAGTTCAGATTCTATGCAAAATGCATCTTGTTTGTTATTAAGACTACAACCACCATATTTAGTATGTGTCCGAACTATATTGAATTAAAGCTTATGACGTAAATTAAAAATTGTATATTTTGATGTTCAGATTAAAATTACATATTTTTCCCCTCATAAGAAATATTGAAAACCAGATAAAATTCTTCAAACCCCATAAAATGCACTTAAGTATGCATAACAGTAAAATACAAAGAAATATAGGTAAATCCTTAAAACTTCCATAACAGTATTCAATATGTATTCATTCACAGCTTTACCATTCTGTGGTTTAAGAACCTCTTTCCCAAATGATTAGGACATGCGGCAATGTAATTTTTAAGTATCATTAATTAGTATCCACAAATACCTACCTGAGTTGATAAAAGTTGCAAATTTGGAAACATTTTGTCAGTGCCGCTCAAATAAGCTTCAGTATGCAAAAGTAAAAAGTTATCTTATATCTGTCTGGATTAAAAATTATCCAGAATTAGTTCTAGATAATGAAAATGTGTTCTGTAAGGCCTTTGGAAAAGGGATGTTTTTTACAATATTACGTTTGCACTAGAAATTTGCATTTACGTTTAGTTTAATAATATGAAATACAAAAAAGAAACAAATTAGTTATTTTCCCTAATTGTAGAATTTAAGGTGAATTGTGTATGTTAGAAACATGAGACAAATTTATTAAACTAAAAAACAGAAATATAGTTGTTGTCATAGGAATTTTTAATTTTTTATTATTTTACTGTTTTCCTGGTTTTGCTTGTGGTACCTTAAAATTTTCTAGGGGACTACTAAGAAATTCTTTCGTGATTAGGATTGGTAAAGGATTTTGTAATTTTTCAAGTTGATTTTGTTAATTGTTAAATTTGTAACACAAGAGAGAAATATAGTAAACTAAAGAAATATGATTTTATTTAAGATTGTGTGTAAGCAAAAATTGCAAGTGGACCAGCATATCAACACTGCAAAACACAAGGAGAGAGCCAAGAAAATGAGAAAAACGAATGTGTCACGAACTTCTTTGCGACAATCTTTTGCTACATCATCAAGATCATCTGGACAAGAAGATTTTAATTTATGGATAAGTGCAAATATACCCTTAAATAAGATGCAAAATCCTAAATTTAAATTATTTCTAGAAACTTTTTGTGACAAAATTATTTCACATGAAAGCATGTTAAGAAAAAATTATGTAAATTTGCTGTACGATAACATAATTATGGAACTCAATAGTCAGGTTAAAGATGAATATCTGTTCTTCATAGTAGATGAAACAACTGTTGCAGATGCATTGTTAATTTACTAATTGGGATTCCAAATGAAAATGTATTACCGAAGTCCTTTTTGATTAGTAGCAAACAATTGGAAAAAAACGAATAGTGTAGCGATTGTTCACTTGGTAAATGAAAACTTTATGAAGTTCATTGCACCAAACATAGTTGCAACAAAGAAATTGTTTTCTTGCTCAGTGACGCAGTCACATACCGTACATGATAGAATCAGAGAGAAATTTAAAAATTTTTTATCAAAATCTTGTTCAAGTAATATGGCTTAAAGCACGGAAAAAATAGAGTTGCTGAAGAACTTAAATATCAATTTCCATTAGTTAATTCCCTAATGGGTTTTATTCTAGCAATGTTCAAACATTTGATGATAGAGGGCAATATAGTATTTAGCGGTCCTATACCTATCTTGCTTTAAAATGTGGTAGAGAGATGATGTATTTATTAAAGCATGTGATAGAAATATTGACATTGTTGTCGCAAGCACAGAGAGAGCAGGACCGAGGATAGTAGCACCATTTGTTAACAATTAGAGGCTTAGTAGTATAAAGAAAATATTTGTTAACTCCTTAATGCACCGATTAAAAATTCAAAAGCGATCTTTTTTCCATCAATTTTTTTATTCTCTATTTTCTTAAGATACAAAAGAATGTTAAAGAATCTTGAAAAAAAAACAAAAAAAGTTGCTGATAATCACCGTTGGCGACTTTTCTCGGGTGACAGGAAATAAGCACAACACTGTCTAACGTGTATATTGAGTTTTAGTTATATAGAAAACCAAAACTGTAGGTCTCATGAGTTAACTCGGACGCGTGAAGAAACCGAAGTTAACTTGGGCGAGTGCATTGAGAGGTTAAAGCACCTCTTCGCATCCAAGTATATTAATGACAGAATTAATGTTTATTAAAACCCATTGCAGTTTTTAAAGTAGTTTCATTAAAAAATTGGAAACCAAACAATTGTCATTGGTAAATGTAATTTCTGTTGGAGACCACTGCCAGTTCTTATTAAAAGTTGTTCTTGGTACAATAGGCAAAACCATATTTGACAAATTTAATTACATTATTTCTAAAAGTAATGGCTATCAGATGCTATTTACTGCATCAAAGGTATTATCATTAGCAGATATAGATGCGAATGTTGATATAAATTTAAAACCTGATCAAATTTGTGCATTAAAATATGCACCAATTACATCAGTGGATGTAGAAAGAAGTTTTTCGACATATAAGAATATGTTGGCAGACAAAAGACAAAGGTTTGCTGCTCTTAAAATATTTAGTTATTAATTGGTATTCAATGTTAAAAGATAGGGAAACTTAATAATTTCCAATGTAATTAATCAATTATGTCTATAAGTATCTATATAATTTTTTGTTTTTAAATTGTACCTAATAAAAGTTCTATTTTCTGAATTCTTGTCTTTGAAATATAATCCCAAATTATCAAAAATGAAGAGCATATTGATGCATAAATTGTACAAAAAAAACATATTTTGACAAAAAACATTGCATATTTATGCGCATATTTTCATATTTTGTAGCGCATAAAAATCCAAACTTTAATGATGATTAATGCCCAAAGCCTAAAAAAATACATAAGTAAATACAATCTTAGTTTATTAATTTAGCTTT
>VTPC01000932.1:126365-148976 GCA_011009095.1 Ignelater luminosus
TGTGTATTTGCAAATATTTTTACTACTGATAAAAATAATAATGATGAAGGAACAGTTCTCATGAAAAATAAAGCCACAAGTTATAATTTTAATTTCAATAACTGGTAGTTTAGTTGACTAAAATTGTAAATATGTAAATAAATGAATAGTTGTAGGAAAAGGTAATTTTAATCCTTCTTTCTTTTGTAAGATATTATAAATTCTGTTTATATCTCAGAATAATAGGTGTATAATTTATTTATTGATAACCTAATGTATTCATTATAGTACTTGTTATTTTATTGAAGTATGTCATTTCCAAGATTATTTATAAAATAATCGAAAGCTTTTGTGCAGTTTACTCTTTATTTGCAAGCAAAATGGATATTCTTCATCTTAATAAAAAGCTTTTGAAAATTCTTACAGTTTGGCCAGTAAATGATCAAGTTTCTACCAGTACTGTGAAATCGACAGTATTATTTTTATCGCCTACCTCTGTGACCGTCATACCTATTTTGCATGCTTTATTACGACAGGTACTTATATATTTTAATTTTAATAAACAAGACAATTATACTGGGTGTTAGTTGTATCTGGGATTGACTTTTTACTTTATTATAGGCTAATACAGAGTGATCAAAGAAAAATGAAGGGCATAAATTAAAATTGATGTGCATTTGTTAACTGTCAAATATTTTATTAAGTTTGTTTAAAATTGCCCTTTTAAAGTTTTGTGTAATTATTATCATTGTGCACTGCAGCCATAAAGGCTTATTGTGCTTTCCCAATTAGTTCTAGCTCCACTTTGACTACCCTGTGCCTTCAACCAGACAACATAGTTTTTAGTGAAGGAGAGAGTAAAGTTCTTCAGTTGCATTGCAACAAACCTGAATAGTTTGAATTTTTGACAAGACAATGCATCACACTGACATAAGATATATTTCCACAGTCTGCAGTCCAGATCACCATTAAACTGTTTCATATTGTGGATATAACTTTCACAGGGAGATGGACCTGTGAGTAATGCTACTGTTGTTTTTAACTGAGTTCTGCTCATTGCATTGAGCTTCTCAGCTCTTTTCGTGGATGGTCTATCTACAAATACCTTCCTGTACCTGTTTCTGGGATAATCAGCCCAGATCTGGCTTTGTTGTTCTATGACCCATGTAATTATAACTTCTCTCAGCAAACACTTAGGTATTCCTAGAGCTGGTTCTGGTCAAAAGAATGAGTTTTTTGATCTCAGTATTTAGCTAAACAATCAGCTTTTTTGTTGCCTCCATGCCCGTTTAACAGTATCTTGGTCTTTACCTCTACTTTTGGTTTCATGCCATATATTCCTGTACCCATGCCTTCCAAGGCCTTCGATCTGGTTTACAGCCCATCGAATGGCATTTGCTCAGTATTATTCGAGATTTCTCTGATTTCATTGACAATGATTACTTGGAAATTTTTACCCAGGTGTATTACTGGGGCCAGAGTCTGATCTCATGTCAAAGACAAGGTTGCTTACCCTTTTACAGATTGAACAGTAGCCTGAGTCTGCAGTTTTCAGGTTTCCTGCATTCTGGAATTATACAGGATCTTGTTTCTTCTTATACCATAAGGTCCAGCAGAATCTTCAATGTTACTGCAGAAGTCGTTCTCTTAGCTCCTGTTATTCCCAATCTTTGAATCTTGGAGTTTGTTCGCAGTATTGTGGGCTACCACACCAAGGTTGCATTTGTCATCACTGGTCTGATCACCCTAATGTACAGGATGTTTCAAATTTGAACTGTAGCATGGGTATATGGCTTATTATAAGAGATGCAGCATATGTTTACATTTGGCACTTTTGCTAAATCTTATGCTGAATAATAATCTGAAAACAAATTTGTGCTGGCTTCTTTTGTTTTTGACTTATGATCAAAAAAAAGGCAAAATGGCATTTTACGTTTTTTGTTTCCAGCTTTCTTATTATTGGGAATTTTAAAAAGTTCTTTATTACTAATAACTTCAGATTGTCAAACTTGTCGACCAACGTTTCGGCTTCATGGAACCATTATCACGTTCATTTTTTCTTATAGCTGCCATATTTGATATTGAGTTATTTGATAAGATTTCTCATGCTGTTTTCAACAGTATAAGACATGCCCCTAACTTGATTTACAATGAAAATATAAAATAAATTGATAAAAAGTTATAGTAAATCAAGTAGACCATGTTTTTTATTTTTTTTCATTCATGAGAGAAGACATGAAAGAAGTGGAAGTTAACATGTCTGCATGCAACTTTAAAGGCTGATAACTTCACAACTAAGATAAATCGACCACAGGTTCTATTTGAAAGAATACTTATCTAGTCACCAGGAATTTACCCTATCAATATGTCAATGTTATTTATTTACATCCTGTATACAATATATTCATAGATTGACCGCATGATAGGTGTAAATGACAAAAGAATTTCAAATATCAAAACCAAACTCATTAATCAATTTCTGCTTGATCTA
Source organism: Ignelater luminosus (assembly GCA_011009095.1). Lineage (NCBI taxonomy): Eukaryota > Metazoa > Arthropoda > Insecta > Coleoptera > Elateridae > Ignelater > Ignelater luminosus. The sequence continues at coordinate 128,836 of VTPC01000932.1, forward strand.
AAATGAATTTTGAAAGTATTTTGTTTTTTTTTAATCTAGGAGACCTCACTGGTAGAGTAAAAACTAAAATTCTTGTAGGCAAAATGTGCTTTGCTTTTATTTATTTATTTTATAAGGAAGGATTCAACAATTAATGTTTTATTAAAAAATTCAATTTTTTTTATCAAAAAATATCAACTTTTGGGAGTTAAGAATTGGTTACCTTTTAGTGTTGTAATTCTCTCCACGCACCCAGTCAATCACAGATTTGTTACACATTTTTATTGTTGAGTATCCAAAGTGTTAGTTGTTTTATTTGCTTAGCCATCCTATTTATTATTCTGTTTGTTAGTCTGTAAGAGGTACAATAAAAATTGCAAATTGTAGGTACTTTATGGTGTAGAAAATGTTAATATAATAATTGATGGATCAATAGGAATACTTGAGTTTTTATTTTATTGGTATGTTCTAATTTGTTTTTTAATGAACTTTAACAAAATAAAAGATGCTGCATCAATTGTAAATAAGTTTCAAAAGTTTTGTTCTCTACAAATTATAAATGATGCAGAAAATGAGGTTCAGAAATTTACTCGAGGTATGTATAATGATTAACTAATTTTTGTTTCTTATTTACTGAGTTTTTTGTATAACAGCTACTTTAACATATGCTATAATTGCATTATGTATTAACTCAGCTGCACCATTATTTAATAAAAAGCATTGTCCAGGAAGAAATTCAAAATTATTACAAGAAAGGGATCCCTGTGGTTTGATTATTCGAGCTTATTACCCTATAGATGTCAGCAGCTCTCCATACTTTGAATTAGTTTACTTTCTTCAAGTCTATTGCACTGTTATTATTTCAATTTCTGTTTTGTGCGTTACATTATATTTATTAGGTATGTATAAAAAGTCTTACATTCATTTAGATGCCGATATAATCAAAGATATAAGGTAAACACAATCCATTAGCTATTATATAAATTGTTTTAGGATTATTAATGCACTCAGTGGCTCAAATAAGAAATTGCAGAAAATTGGTTTCAAATATATTTACTACAGATTATGTAGAAACAGAAGTGTCGAGAATAAGGCTTATGAATAAAATAAACTTTTGCATTCAGTACCACATTGCCATCATACAGTATGTTTTAGAGATATCACATTTTTATGAAAATTAAATTATGGTATACTGTTTTAGATTTTCTCATGAAATAGTAAGTGCATTTAGCAGCATGATGTTGATATATTTAACAATGACATCAGTAGCCATCGGTGCTCTTGGTTATCAGATTATTAGTAGTATAGATAATCAGGATTTATTAAGGTTCATTATGCATTTGGGAGGATGGCTGCTTCTTTTATTTTCCACTTGTTTTTATGGACAGAAATTAATTGATGAAGCAAGTTATATCTGCAAGTTAAACTGATAACTGTGAAAAACTTTAAAATTTTTTTAGAGTTCTGCTCTTGCAATTGATGCTTACAACAGTAGATGGTACACTGGTTCCATTTCAGTCCAAAAGAATCTAATTTTATTAATAATGAGAGCTCAACAACCTTTAAAGTTATCTGCTGCTTTTTTAGGAGTAATGTCGTATGAAACATTTTTACAGGTTGGTTATTGCAGTAGATTATTTTCAATGGGTTTGAAGACCTGCTTGTTGTAGGTACTGAAAACGGCTTATTCTTATTTAACATTGCTATTAACTATGACAGAGTAATTATAGGTGTATCTGTTATCTGTCTTTTACACATTCTGTTTTTTAACTCTTTCAAAATGTATGCAACTAACTAGCTATCAAACAGCAATATGTAACAGTTTTGAGTAACACCTGGGAAACAGAAAGATATTATTATAATAAGTCCATCTTAAAGAAAACATGGACATATTCTATTGATACAGTTAATTGAGAATTAGTAAAGACATTTTAAAAGTGGCAAACTAATTTTAAATTATGCTTACAAAAAATACAACATTTGATTTGCCCAAGTTCCTAGTCATATCCTTCTGTTGCCTAATAAATAGTAATAATAACTTAGTACACTTTAGTAACAGCTCATAACTTTTCATTATGAAAGCAACATAAAAAGGACACCAGGTAGTATAAATGTTTGTTGTAGCTATTGAGAAATAATAGTCTCTAAGATTTGCTTCAAGATCTAAATTGTAATTCTGTTTTTAAATTTGCTTGCATTCTTTCTGAGCTATTCTAAAATATATAAAATGCTTTAATCAGATTTACAGTGTTTCTTTAGTAGTATTTAATGCTGTGGACTTTATTTCAGTAGTAAGAATAAAGGGAACTAAGAAGATGCAATTGTACGATAGTTACACCATCATGAAGGCAGTGCCAAAGAATCACTGCACATTTATGTTCAGCAGCATATGATTTTATAGTTTGATTAGTTTACACCAATTTAAGGTAAATCATCAAAGTAGGAAACATAAAAAAAGCAAAGTCAGCTTTGTGATATCAGTCCATGTATGTAAGTTTTCAGTACAAGGACTCTCCTAAATGATGATCATATGGGTTTGCAAATTAACAGCACATTGAAGAAGGAAAGGTTGATGCTTTAAGAGTTTGATCTCTGTGTTGCTACAGCAGGGATGGCTCATACAATGGTTTACTGGTTTGCGCATCCCCCAAAAATTTTGAAGAAAAAAGATTTTAATTTTTTATAATAACAAATAATAAGCAAAGTAGTATTTTTACTAAAAATAATTTTTTTGTTTAAATATGCTTCACCAATGTGTCGGTGCAGTACTTTGATTTAATATAAGGCTTGGTCAGCACATATTTGATCCTTCTAATTCCTTGTTTTTTCACTACTACTAATATGTTCAATTTAGAAAATAAATTTTATAACTCCTGGTTTGATTCTTTGAAGGATTTTAAAAAGAACAAACCAGAAGTTATAAAATCTATTTGCTAGATCAAACATAGTAGTAGTGAAGAAACAAGGAATTAGAAGGAACAAGCTTTTGCTGAAGCTACTGTCAGAAAGACTTCCAAAACAGCTAGTAAAAAACAAATTAGGAGACAAAAGAAGAAGAGGAAGATCAAGGGCTAGATGAAAGGAAAAAATGCAAGACAAGAAGATAATAGAAAACCAGAAAAATAAAACAAAGAGACAGAAGACAATGGCAAAAGAAGAAAATCAAGCCATGGGTCCCCCAGGTCTTAGGACTATTGGGTGTTTCAGGAGGAAAGGGAAATGTTTGGAGGATGTGTTCAGGAGGTCAAAATAAGAAACATAAATCATGTTTAAGTCCGATTCTCAACCATTATAGAGATAATGAGTTGTTAAATTATTAGCATCTTTTTCTTTTCAACAAGATATAGCATTGGAAAGCAGCGACTAAAATTGTTAATTTATGAAACAAAAGTGCAAACAAGGGAGACACCACTTGATTGAACTACCAATGTTGAGCTATTATAATAAATAACCATCATTCATTCCAATGATCTACCTGAACAATTAACAAATGAGCCAACAGACGAATACACCAAGGTTGGTGATAATATCTTCGAAAATATTCTAAACTGTCACAGATATAATATATTATAGTGATGGCCAAAAATAAAGTAAGTTTCCATTCTTATTAAATGTTTTGCAAATTTTTAATTTTTCAAAATTTCACTTTATTTTGTCAAAGTGTTCCATAAAAGTGTGAAACACTGACCTTTTGTTTTTAAGCAATCTTCTGATATTTCCTTCTAGCTACGAAGTCTCAACTGGATGATTGTTATTATAGAAAGTAATCAAGAGTGCAAACTGTTATTTTTCTCAATTTTTAATTGGAACACCCTGTCTCTATTACTGTGATTTAAGAGAACATATAGAATCAGTTTTTGTTTGATAGGTACAACCTTTTCCTTGAACCAGGAACTTTTCTACTACACATTATGAATATTTATTGACTAATAGGTTGTTCATTATTTACCAATTTCCCTTCTCCTTGATCAGAAAAAGTTCACTAATTAATCAAAATACGCAAACACTATCTTAATGTTAACTGTGAGTATCTCAGTCTATCCTCTTCCTGTCATCTGAAATGTTTTCAATCCTGCCAATCCTAGCTACTTTTACTTACATGTGATAAACTGTAACAGTTTCCACTTACATAATCCATTTATTTTTCTTTAGGTTGGAAGAATTTCGTCTCTGGCATAATTTATAATTTGAGTTACCATTCTTGTCCCTGGTTTTTGTTCTGCCTTTGTTTCAGATTTGCTGTATGCAGTTACTAAAATGGTGCAATAATAAGAGTCATTATTTAATTAAAGGTTACAATAGAAAGATCTGGTGACTTAAAAAAATATGGCCAAAGATGTAACCATGAAGAGTTATGCATATATGTTTTGAATACTGTAACGAAGTTATTTTGACTCTAATAAATTAAAAGACTGTTTATAGAAGAATTATAATTTATTTGTAGATTTATCTGTACATTGTATACATCGGCGTGTTTATCCGGCTTCCCCAGGTGGTGCCGCATGATAACGCCGGCCAATATTTGTTATGTTATAATTCGAATATTAATATTTAAGTTATAAAATGAATTAAAAATTGAATATCCGGATAGGTATTAGAGACCGCTAGTACATATTCTTTTAAATTTTGTAAATTGAATTTCCGTATAAGTATTAGAGACCGCTAGTACTTGTTCTTAAATTTCTATTAGAGAATGTTTAATTTAAAATTAACCATTTACCGACCGAATTATAAATTATAATTATACTATTTTGAATCGCTTCATTAGCAGAGTGAACCGAGCATTTATTCCCCCATTAGGCCGTTTTGCCCCACGCAAGGGCATTCCCATTGCAAGCGTGGGGGGGCAAGTGGGGTCATTTGCAAATGACTTGCAAAAACAATTAAATGTATACAAGAAAAAATAATTTTATGCTGTCGACAAATATAGAATTAGACGGCAGTCTTTATTTTGCCCCCCCCCCTGGAAAAGATCTTGCGGGTGCCTTTGACACTGACCGAACTATAGTAAGTATACCGAACAGGTACTTAGTACCCATATGAATTTCAATTATTGGCTTATCTATTTGATCTTAGATTTTGTTGAAAGAAAGTATTCTAATTAGCTAAAATGCTAACAACTTTTTAGATTCAGCTTAAATCCTGATAGATCGACTGATTGGTTTTAACACTTTAAAGAAAAAGAAGGCAGATCAGTAAATGCAGAGATGCCTTGAATATCAATCTTCAGAAGACCTATAACTCTTGAATTCCAGACTGTGATTTAACAGAGTGGGATATGGGGGAGGGGTCTTACCTTACAAAAGGAACAAAATCCAGTAAGATTTCTTAAGACTGAATTTGATGACATTTTTGACATAGAAATCTGGCCACCCTAGACATAAGCATTAATAATATAAACAAAAATGAACACTTTATAGTACATTAAATACAAAGTCATCTACTGTGCGTTTCACTCTGAGAATACAGTACAGAAAAGATAGGCAATGCATTTCTTGTAGGAGTTCCCACTATGCTATTGTCAGCTGTTTGATCATACAAATGTATTGAAGTGTTGAACTCGAGCATGAAAGATGTTTGGCAACCCTGTTGCTCATAACAACATGTACTGTATTATTAAAGTGAAACACCTAACAGAAATCAATATTTACAATATCAATAAATGGAATCACTACACAGTGATATATTTCTCAATTCTTATATTACAAAAAGATTTGTTTGTTTTAGCACTACATCGATTTTAAGCAACAAACAAATGAAAAACGATTTTTAGGGGGAATTTCATAGTCACAAAACATGTGTTTGAGGATTAGCAAACACTGTGTGTTTAAAACATTTAGAAAAAAATTACTGTTGTGTGTTTTAAGGGTTCTGGCCTTCTGAGCACCATTATATGAATTTGTGCAGTCATGCACATAAGAAAGTGGGACAACTTATTAAGTATATAGTCTGAGAATACATTAAAATAAATAAATTTTCAGACTGCTTGATCATAGAATATGCTTAATTCATTGATATACTTTAGATCTTGTCAATGTTTCATTTTAAAATTGCAACACGTACTCCTGTCATGATAACTGTTTAACACCTATGTGTTATGACATAATGACAGAAGAGTTTGGAATAATTAATTAACTTTTGGCATGTTAATCATTAATAATACTTGTACCCATATGGAAAGAATAACATAAAACAATAATGTTAAATTATTTCATTTTCATATGACTTCATTAAATTAAAAAAACTGATATTATTTTGATTGAATGTGACCAAAAATAAGGAATTTTTGTAATAAGAAGAAGAGTGGTTTCAAACCAATCATTTTAAATAAAGCAAAAAGTTGACATCCATAAATTAGAAATAAAAAATTAATGAGAAACTCGTATTCACAATAAAGCGTTTAGAAAACCATCTGAAATGTAGTGTCTCATAGGTTGCATAAATACTGTCAACATTGATAAAAAGAAAAAATTAAAAACTACAGATCGGACTCATTGCCACGTGATTGTATATGCACAAAATAAAGATAAACAATTTAGGTACTTATTGATACGTAAACGAAAGCACAAAATTGTCTGTCACATTTTAATCTCGTTAACATTTGCTTTTATTGAAACGTATTTTTTTAGTGATAATTGTATTATACGTTATCTCATTTGCAAGTGCCCGAAGGAGCAAACCAGTTTAACCACTTGGGTGAAATTCAGAAGGAAGGTATCTGTGCCTTGTTGTTGTCTGTGATACACGTAACCACATTGTTGAGAGATATCAAAATCAAAAAGTTCTAGTGAGTTTAAAAATTGTGCAAGATGACGAGTCTTTCCTGGAGTTCTGTTTGCATAAAATACCTGATGTTCATCTTCAACTTGCTTTTTGTGGTAAGAAGTCGATTTATCTCGAGGAAGATTATTGAAAACAAGATTATTCATTGTAAATGTTGCATTTTATTGCACATACTCAACAAGTTTCCCATGCAATAGCCAATCCACTTTCAAGAATAATGCGCTTTTGGTTTATTTTTGTACATTTGGGGAATTCCCTGTAGAAGCAAGACAATCATATTTGAAAAATTCCTTTTTTATTTTTCGATTTCTTTGAACAGTAATAAGAAAAAAGAACTATATATTCTTTCAAATATGACGTTTAACTTTTTTTTTTTTATATTTTTATCACTAGTTGTTTATCACATGACACATTTTACTATTAATGTTGTTTATAGGTCTCGGGTATAATCATTTTATCAGTAGGAATTACAATTAAAGCTTATTACCACGACTATGAACTATTTTTGGATGATCAGTATTTTTCAACACCTAACCTTCTTATTGCAATCGGGACTATTATATTTATCATTGCCTTCTTCGGATGCTGTGGGGCAGTTAAAGAAAACTTCTGTATGACTGTTACGGTACTGATGTTTTACAAAAGAAATCAAGAATGAATGTAACTTTTTGTTTTTACAGTTTTCTACTTTACTGATTTTAATATTCGTATTAGAGTTTGCAGCTGGTATTAGTGGTTATGTTTTGAGAAATCAGACAGGTGAATTTCTTACGCAGAAACTAACCGAATCTCTAGAGAAATATAATGCATCAGTAGATGATCCTATTACCAAAATGTGGGATGAAATTCAAATTGACGTAAGTACTCAGATTTTATGAGGTTATGTATAGAATTTAGTTAGGTTATGTGGTTTAGTGTGTAAAAGTGTGTATAAATTTACAGTTTGAATGCTGCGGAGTCCATAATTATACAGATTGGGAGAAGGTGTATTCAAAACTCCCAGCTTCTTGCTGTGGCCCTCAGCATGGCCTATTTGAAACAACAGTTTGCAATCGCACTACGTCAACCTTGTATTCTGAAGGATGTCTTGAAAAATTCGGAACGTGTATCGAAGATAATGCAGTTACTATAGGAAGTGTTGGTTTAGGGTTAGCTTTTATTCAGGTATGTATTTGGTATTTTAAAATCATACAATACTGATATTAGCAGGCTTTATTTTTAAAGTTTTAAAGAATATTTAAAAATTTCTCATACTTAATTATTAATGTAAACAAATAAAATTAATCAATAACAGAGCTTCATATCTTTTTGAATAGAAAATTACTATTACTATATTTAAATTTATTGAATGCGCAATGAGTAATTAATATGATAAAGACTATAGTCTAATCACATGTTCTATTATCAGGTCAAAATTATTTTGGTCATAGAAGTTGACTAAGATTTACTATTTATATGCATTTTCTTATTCATACTAGATAGATAGAGCAAGTAATTTAAATAATATTAGCAAAAACATTGAATCTTAAAATACTGTATTTTAATAATTATTTAATTTTGAAAGTAAGCTGAAAATGACACAATAGTCACATGATTGAAAACAGTAATAAAACTGCATGCTCTGTCGAATGACACGTATTATTTAAGTAAACTCGTCTGATGTGATGGCCTTCAATGTAAATTCCTATATCCCCTAATCAGCTGCTTTTGACAGATATTTCGTCACACAATTCTTGGAGTCCTTCGGTCACATTTGATTCATGATTCTTGAATTTCACATTATAATTTTATTAATGATACAATATTTTTGATATTTATATCAAAAATTCTGTTTTTTATGCAAATTAAGTGGTTTGTAAAAAATGTGCAACTTGTCTATTAAAATTTACTTGTGTAGTCGGCAATTATTCCTAGAGAGAGGTCAAACTGCAATTGAATGTTGCCAAGTTGATTGGCTGTCTTGTTAGTACCATAAAAATGTTAGTTAAGCCTCATCTTTCTCACAAGATGTAAAAAATAGTCATTGAGATGTATTAGTTTTAGTGTAATTTAAGTTTTTACCAGCTTTTTAGGCGTCACAGTTACTGCATTATTTTAGTAACAATACAGAGTTGCATTCCAAGGTATTTTACATGGGTACCCAAAAATTTTGTGTTGGTTAAAATAACGGAATACGGGAAATAGAACATACTGTGCTAATAACAAGTTGATTTGCTGATTATTTAACATTTTACATTATGTATCCATATACCCAAAAAGAAAAAATAAGGAATACAACCCTGTAATTGAGTTGTTTGAATTGTGAGAACTTCTAAATTAAAACTTGGTTTTGTTTGTTTTAGCTTCTGGGTATTATCTTTTCGTGCCACTTATCAAGACAGATCAAGAAAAATTATGAGACTGTATAAAATACTTCAAAATGTTCTACATAAATCTTTATTTAGTTTCCTGTAAATAATTGGTCCCAATATTTGTTCTTGAAAATTTCTTACTGTATAACTATATTTGATTTAAACTATATATTGTACTTTTTATATTTATAGGATGTAGTAAATATTTAAATCACTTAATAAAGTAAATTTACTTATTACATTGATATCATCTAATTTATACTATACGAAAATTGAAAAGGAAAATAAGAAACTACGTTTTGGTTAAATTGTTTAGAATTCCCGCTCTTTTTCCTTGAAATTTATCTTTCTAGTACCAACTTTAAAGATAAAAGCTGCTACAAAAATTGGCAACATGTGATTTTGACAATTGAAATGACGTGAATCATAATTTTCAATCGGCTGATGGTTTTTCAGCAGATTTTAATTACATTTTTTGTGTAAAATGGGCATGTTGAGGTAGTAAAAGTATTCAAATGTCTGACATGACACCAGCAGCCGAACGGTGGTCAGTGTACTCTGCCACACAAAATCTTCCTGCTGTTTTAAATGACCCAAATCGTGGAAAACAGACGAATTTCTTTACACGAACGTGGGGCGACAACTTTGTAGAAGGCATAGATGTTGGTAAAAGTCCATTTTTGCCTGAAATAAATCATGCACATTTCGACTCATATTTACGTAAATATGCTCGGAGACATCGTAGACATATAAGACTTTCTCAAACTAGACTTAATAGTTCGAGACCAAGAAGTAGAAGCAGTGAATTAAGTGCAAATGATAGAAGTATTGATAATATCCCTAGTGTATTTTTAAAACCATCATTGCCACTTAATGATCCAGCTGTGTTCAATGCTATATTTACAAGCATAGGAAATTCTATAGATGCCAAAGGACAGCAAAGTGGTCGATTATTGCAAGAGCAGTTTAGTCACTATTTGGATTGTGTGGAAGAGCAAATCGCTAAGCAAGTTTCACAGAAATCTGGTGCCTTTTTCCATGCTATGACTTCACATGACACCATTATGGAGCAGATGGGATCAGCTTGTAAGCAAGTTCGTGCACTGCGCACTAAAGTTCAAAACGTGGATAAAACATTGGCAAGGGATTCTTTAAGACTTGTTGGCTTAGCAAGATCTCGAACAAATCATGTTATGTTATTGGATAAATTAAAACTTATGGCTACTGTATTACAAACACAACCAACTTTACAATTATTATTAAGTTCATCAGATTATGTTGCAGCATTAGAATTAATAGCAAGCACTCAAGAAGTTCTAGCTAGAGAGCTTGCAGGTGTTACGAGTTTACGTCATTTGCCATCTCAGTTAAAGGAAATGTCACGTTTAATTGATAAAATGTTAAGTTCTGAATTTGAAAGGTATGCACTAGTTAATTATTAAGAAGCTAAAATATTAAATTTTTTATTTAATATCTAGGTATGCAGCAGCTGATTTGCACAGACCACTGGATGGTGAAAATGTAGTTTTAGAACCAGAACGTCTAACAAGTTTGGTTGCTGGCTTATTAAGACAAAATCACTTTCAGTTTCTAGAAATCTATAAACAAGAAGCTGTAACTGCAGCACAAGCCGTGTTAAAACAGCTAGTCATTGAACAGTTGGCTGATGTTGAAGACGATATGGAACATTGCCTAACTGGATCGGGCGAAGCACCACCAACTTTAGATTCAGTGCAGTGGCTTAAAGTTTTGTCTTTAGCAAGTGATGCTTTAGGAAAGTTAGTCAGAAGGGTTCAGGCTGTTTATAATGTAATAAAACATACAGCAGATGGAAGTGCTGGACTTTTAGAAGTATCCGAAGTGGGCGAACGGTTTCTTAATATGGAAGAACACAAGCGAGTGGAGGTGAAACTTCGTGACCTTCTTGTATCAATATGTGATTACTGTCATGAAAGACTGGCTTCCTTGGTTAATACCCAATCGGATAAGCAACCCATAACTGCCTTGCAAATCACAGATTTGTCAGAGATTGTAGAAAATTTTACTGAATTATGCGAAAGTATATGTGGTCGTCAAAGTCCTGCCTTACGGGTTGCTTTTAAGATACAAGCAGGAAATTATGTGCACAAATTTCATAGTCAACGAAAAAATAAATTAACTTTGTTACTGGATGCAGAAAGATGGAAAGCTGCAGAAGTGCCTCCAGAATTTCAAGTTCTAGTCGATAAAATAGCATCAGGTCAACCTATGAAATCAGTACCTAATTCTCCGGTGGAAGAAAATGGTGTCACTTCGAATAATATAAACAAAGCAGCGACTGCTTTAAAAATTGGATCTCAGGAATATGTGACCGTTGGAACAGTGTTAATGTTGATACGTCTGGTTAGTGAATATATCGTGTGTGCTTATGATTTACCTCTTTTAGCTCCCGTTATAGGTCGAAATTTAGCAGAATTATTACGGACGTTTAATTCTAGATCGTGCCAATTAGTTCTTGGTGCTGGAGCTTTACGGACAGCTGGACTTAAAACTATTACTAGTACTAATTTAGCGTTAACTTCGCGAGCACTGCAGTTAGTGTTGTGGATAATTCCTCATTTGCGTGTCCATTTTAGTTCTGTTTCTAGTGATTCATTATCAAGTATGGATAGTGTCGAACGAGATATTGGTCATCATATACAACAATTAGAAACGAAAGTGTTGTCCATTATGAATACTCTGTTAGGAGATCAGTTGAATGAATGGGATGCAAGACCTCCAGTCCCTTCAAAGGCTTTCCGAAATGTTTCTCGACATTTAACCAAGCTGCATGAAGCAGTTAGTTCTGTTTTACCGGAAGAACAGGTAAGTAATAAATGTTATTGTTGTTTTTTATACAATTTGTACCTAATAATTCGTATATTTTAGGTATCCGACATTTATGAAGTAGTCCATAAGAACTTTAAAAGCAGGTTAAGAGATGAAATAATCAAGATGAATATTCAGAATAATGGGGGTCCTCAGCATGGTGTGGTTACATCTGAAATTTTATTTTATTTAGAGACTATGAAGACTTTAAAAGTTTTACCTGAAAAGTACATTTCTAATAAAGCTATGGATGATATTTGGAATAGATAATATATATTTAAAGAAATAAATTAGCTAGGTTGTTAAAATATTTAAAAAAATATGCAATTATTATGGTGGTAAGTGATAAACTAGTACTTTAATTAACTGTGAAATTAATTTATTAAGTGAATGTAGGTTGTTATTGATTGTTTTTTATGTTTTAAGAAATGAATATTTGAAAACTGAAATATACATATATCAATTTTATTTGTTAAGTTGAAACTATAAGTCCAACTAGACAACTGTGAGATATAATTAAAAAGAAGTATTGTTTTTATTACTTGCTTTTATTATTATTAAAGATATTGCTATTGTTTAAAGCATTTTGCATTGTATGAAATTAATGATCCCTATCAATAATAATTCACGTTTATCTGAAATAACATTTCATGATATTTTGAACTTTATAAATTGGCGGACAGATAAAAATTTCATTCTTCTTTAATATTGTATTTTATTTAAATATTCAAATTTATCTTCCTTTTCTTTATATAATATTTATTATATTGACATTGCAGAAGTAAGCACAAAAGATCTTGGCATCACAATAGACAACAAAATCAATTTTAATTATCACATAGACAGTATTAAGAAAAAATCTGTCAATGAAGACTGCATATACAAAATGATTTGCAGAGCATTACTAGAGTATGGACGCACTATATTCCTCAGCCTAAAGAATCCTGTGATGAAATTATCTTAACATGTTTACTGCTATGTATAATAATTGTTCTTTCTTCCGTGCTGAATCCACTTTTTTTGGAATTTCTGGGATTATTTAATGTATACTGTCTATGAGGCATTCCACGTGAAATCGCACAATTTTTGGAAAAAATTGACCTTCATGTCTTAGATTTTACTGAAACTTTTTTAACGTTTTTCTAAGACAAAATAAGAGATACGTATCTTTATTTCTGGATAACTCTATTATTATGGTAATTACAAAGAAAATTTGTACACGCTGCCCTGTTTAAGTGTAAATATTTCTCGTTCTGTTTATGGCAGGGACTTGCTATTCAGCATAAAGCAAGGGCTGCAAAGCACCTTTTCATACATATACACAAAAATTAAATTCATGGTTACCTACTGTGATTTCTAAGGCATTTTATTTTATAAAATTAATTTTCAACATTAACCCAATGTTTTAAAATTCTAAAAAAAATATGTATGTATTCCTTGATACTTCCTCTATAAGTGTGCAAAATTTCAAGATGGGATTCGTTTTGGTTAGTTTATAATCACTCCAAACACCTGCATGTGAACAAAGATGTATCAATAGTCGTCGAGTTTTTACAGCGCGAGTACTCATGAATTTAATTATGAATGTACAACGTTAGTGCAGACACTGTAATAACTCGTAACCACTATTTTAAACTAACTTAAAAAGCAACAAATTCATTTGTTTCTAAATTTTTGAAAAAGCGGGTGAATCACTTCCTGTGAAATCTTATGGGATGCTGTGTTTGCTTACCCCCCCTATTAGGCTCAGGTTCTTCATCGCATGCTCATAAAGTATCTGTAGTTAAGTGCATTTATGACAGTAATTCCATTCCAAAAATTTAGGCATACAAAGTACATGTGTTTGAGAATTCTGTGGAATTTTAAACAACCGGGTTAATGCTAAAAATTACAATTGAAAAAACAACCCTTGAAAATTGTTTTTTTTTTGTTAAATATATTGCAATATTTATCGAGTAAAACATCATTTTCTAAACTTTAAGATGATTTAACCTAAACATTTTTACATTAACTAAAAATGGAGATACAGATGTTTTCATATTATAATAATAATTTAATAATAATAATTTATTAACGGACATCCATTTACAAACAAATCTTATTAAAACATTAAACAAAATAACTACATATACATAATGTAATGTAGAATAAATATAAATATAAAATATTGCTACATATTTAGTACATTTCTTAAGGAGCACTTGAATTTGTTAAAGGAAATACCAAAGAATTCCAAATCATCATGTGTACATGCTAAGTGACATATTCTACAGTGAGGAGAATTTGCACCATACGCAGTTCGATGGAAAGGAATATTGAAAATTGGTAAATTACGTAAATTGGTATTTTTTATGTTCAAAGAAAAACATTGAAGTATTTGAGAACAATTAACAAATCCATTAAATACTTTAAACAAAAAACATAAATCGTAATAATTGCGGCGCACATGCAATAAAGATAGGCCAAAGTAATGTAAAAGATCACTATAACTGTAACCGTAGTAATCAATTCGGTACCTGTAACATAAAAATTTTACAAATCGTTTCTGTGTTGCTTCCATTCTATTTACTAATGTAATATAATATGGGCACCAAATGGTTGTGCAATACTCCAGAAGTGAACGAACTTGAGACGTATATAGTATAATTAAAATTCTTAAATCTGTGAAATCAGTACACTGACGCACAATAAATCCTAATATTCTATTGGCTCTGCTAAGTAGATTTGTAATATGTTGATCATAACTAACACATGCGTCAATAATAACACCTAAATCCTTAAAGCAAGTAACACTTTCTATTGCTATATTATTAATGTAATAAGTACAAATACCAGGTGATAACTTTTTAGAAAATCGTAAAAATTTGTATTTTGAAATATTTAATTCCAGATGGTTTTCATTACACCACGAAGTCAAACAATCCAAATCAGCTTGTAACAAATGATCTGAACCAACAGCATCAGTACGAATGAAAAGTTTTAAATCATCAGCATATAGCAGAAATTTGCTGGAATTGATAGAATAATTTATATCATTAATAAACAAAATAAAAAGAATTGGTCCCAAATGGGATCCTTGCGGTACCCCGGAAGTAACGTTAAACCATTCGGAGGTAGAATTATTAATGACAACTCTTTGTTTTCGCATGTTTAAGTAAGAGTAGATCCACGACAACAAGGGGTTTTGTAAACCTAATTTACTTAATTTGTAGATCAAGTGCTCAATGTTGACTCTGTCAAATGCCTTATTAAGATCAGTATAATTACAATCAACGTTATGATCCAATTCTATAGTATGCAGAACATAATTCGTAAATAAGAAAAGATTTGTTAGTGTAGATCTACCCTTAATTACGAGCATCTAAACGATCTCCCGTTTTAAAAACAGGAAAAACATTTGAGTTTTTCCACAATTCAGGAAATACAGAACTACTCAAAGAATTATTAAACAAAATGCACGAAGGTTTAACTAAGTTGTTTGCACAGCACTTCAAGAAGACTGCAGGAATATTATCTGGACCAGCTTTAGAATTAGCATCTAGAGAATTTATTTTATTGAAAATATCTTCTCTAGATATATTTAAATTGCAAAGATCAACAGTTTCTTTTAAATTATTATCCCAAAGTTTACTTTTATAAGTATCATAAGTACAATAAACAGAATGGAAGTACTTTGCAAATAAAGAGGCGATTTCAATCGGAGTATAACCCACAGAATTTTCATATCTAATACAGTTAGGTAAAGAATTATCTCCTTTTTGAGATCTAACATAATGCCAGAAGCATTGAGGATTTTCTAAAATATTATTCTCAATGCTTCTTATGTTATTTAACCTACAGTTATTGATAGCAATTTTACATTTATTTCTTAAATCCTTAAATATATTGTAATCTATAATTATGTAGATCGCTAACACTCAGAAATTTATAAACAAAATAAAATAAAAAATACAGTTTTGTGACCGTTCAATTTCACTTGGAGCGGCTTTGAGGCACCTTGCAATGCAGGTACATATGTAGTACCCTTCCGCATACTCAAACAGCAATACTTGCAATATTCTTTAAATACATTTATAATTGGAATCCCAGCGATGCATTCAAGAATATAGTAGAATTTTTCGAGATTTTTAAACAATCGGGTTAATGCAGTAACTTACAATTAAAGAAAACAACCTTCTAAAATACAAATTGTTTTTAAAATAATCCAAGTTGGAAGTCTTTATGTTATGTAATAAAGGAAAGACAAATGCTTTTATACTAAGGGATGAGCTAATTCTCGAAAACTTGTATGCAGAATAAAATACAAAATAATGACATTTGGCGTAAACAAAAAAATACGTGTTTCTTTTTTTGATTGGTATAACATATAAAAAAAATTTCAAAGAGATTATGAAAACTTGATGTCTTGTGACTGTGTGATTTCACGTGGAATGCCTCCTATGCACAAATTTTTATCAGGGTAATAAATTCATTCATTTTTTATTAAAATAGTGAATAAGTCTGTCCTGAGGTTTCTCGTCACCTTCACTAGTCTGAAAAACGAAATGTTTGTGGGTCATATATGGCTGTGACAGAATGACAGTTTGAGTATTGTAAACTGGGCTGTTTATCTATTAACTCGGCTTGTAGAATTTTATTGTCGCTTAATGTACTTTAAGGTTATGATTTTATGACCGTTTGACCTCACACTATTGCCTTTTTTTGTAAATCTGTAAATCAATTATATTAAAAGATTGTTTTAAGAAAATTTATATTTCCTGTAAAATATTAAAATTAAATGTTCAAACTTTTTGCTTTAAGAATAAAGATGGTGACAATCTTTTATACTAGAAAACTCCTAATTATATAAGAAATTTATGTGTAATTATGACTACTTTCAGATGCTGGAGATTTGAATGATATTTTTTGAGTAATTATGTGTTTGGGGACTCGTGAGAATTAAAGGTTTCTTGCTTTGTATTGTTTTAAGAGTATAACTATAAAAATAATTTTAAAGAATTTTTACTTATAATGTATTATTTACATTTGTTCAACAGTAACAGTAACATACAGGGTGTCCCTAAATTTCATTAAAAGCTTCAGGTAGACGTCTTCCTTTATGAGGCCTGAACTCGAATCTGCAACCAGAATTCTTGTATGACGATGAAGAAGTTAACACATTTAACATTAAATTACAAGACATCGGGCAATTAAATCTAATAGAACATTTATCCATTCAATAGGTGAACTTATTAGAAGAAAAACTTACCACTATGAATGCATTAACTATTAACGTTTTCTTTGTAGAGAGGGTGTTAAAAATAAGAGATTTAGTAAAAATGTGGCAACCACGCAAACACTGTTTACTTGAATGAATCTAAACAATTGTTTACATCATAATTCATCTGTTACATTTTGACATTTGTGGTTAGCTGGCGTTAGACATACATTTTGTAATTTGAGTTATTCTTGCACATTTGCTGTTTGTTGTTGTTTTTCCTTAATTATTTTCTATTCCGTTTTCATTATTTGTGTTATTGTTGTTTGTTGACTTTTTGTTTTTGTTAAAATTTTTATTCCATTCTGTTTGCTGACTTGCAGTTCCCGTTTTTTCTGGAATGTATTAATTCTAGTTTTTATATTTCAATTTTATAGTTTAGTTTTTCTTTAGTTTTGTCATGCAGTATGCAATACATGAGTATACTGACATGATTCTGTTTCTTGGGCAATGTAATGGAAATTACAATGAAGCTGCCAGACTTTATGCAGAACATTTTCCAAACAGGCGCATCCAAGTCATAACGTTATTCGAAATGCCCACCAAAGGCTTAAGAGAATCTGGAAATATTATGCCAATTCATAATTTAAATGGAGGTGGGCCACGAGCAGGCAGAAATGCCGATTTAGAAGAAGACATTTAAAGCACATGCTATTATTTGAATTAAAATACATTTTATTGTTACAAAACGTATAGGTACCACTGATATTCAGATTTCAACTACAAATTAATAATTAGTTTTTAAAAATGTAGTTTTTTTTCATAAATGTGATTTTTACATGAGTTTACTTTAGATTGCTTTAGATTTAAATTATTTCAATAGTTATGATTTAATTTTTTTATTGCGATCAGATGTTTGGTTCGTCGCCACCTTTAGCTGTAAAGGTTAAGCCATTTTCAGCCACTAAGCAGCGTTGCCAAACTTATGTTTCTTGTTTTGGCTCGTATGAAGAAACTAACTGCGTTAGAGAGTTCGCGTTTGAAGTTTTCTCATCACAATTGATTAAGGAAGGCGGCTACCTGAAGCTTTTAATGCAATTTAGGGACACCCTGTATATGTATGCATCATGATCATAAAAATACGGTTTCTACAAAATAGGCGACTTTCAAGAATTAAATGTAACCACAATTAATTCTTGAAGAATTACTGAAACTTAAGTTTGCTAATGTGTTTGGGCGGTGACGATCAAAGCTGTGGTTTTGCAAGTGGTCTACTGATTAGAATGTTATGCAGTAGGGTGTCTCTAGCACAGTTCCTTTGTTAAACAATTAAGAACTGTGGCGATATCACGCCTCCATCCTGCCGTAGAAACTTCCTCTAAGGATACCAACACCTGCACAGCATTTTCCTGAGTTCCATTGCAAGTAATAAAGATGGCTGACGATCATGTATTTGTTGTACAAAGTTTTTTCTACAAAATGATTGTCGTGATATTACACAAGAATTTTGATGCCAAATAGTTGTCCTCATTCCACTTCCATTAGTTCATGAGATGAGTCTGCCTTTGAATCATCTGAAAAAGATTCAGAGTCAGATTCTGCAAGCAAAATAATAAAAGGAGGAATATTTTCAAAC
This sequence comes from Ignelater luminosus, assembly GCA_011009095.1. Classification (NCBI taxonomy): domain Eukaryota; kingdom Metazoa; phylum Arthropoda; class Insecta; order Coleoptera; family Elateridae; genus Ignelater; species Ignelater luminosus. Next base: position 147,629 of record VTPC01000932.1, read on the forward strand.
GAAAGATTTCCCATATATTTTTTCCAGTCAACCAAAATAAGCTTTTTGCAGTGATCACAGAAATTTTGCCACATGTCTGAAGAACATTTTAAAAGAGACTCAAGCCATAAATTCTGGACATGGTTTTTAGAAGGTGTTCCAGAGTTTATGCGCTTGTTGTAATAAGACTTACAATACCCCCATACCATTTCAATAGAGTTATACTGATAATGGTGCAGAGGCATTCTAAGAACTTCATATCTTTTCTCTTTCAGCAGTTCATCAATTACGTACGTCTTTTTATCATCCGATCGAAAAGGTTTTATTAAATCCCATAATTGCTTTTTGGAAAATTTTGAATTAAATCATTTCTTGGAGGAAAACATTGGAGGTTTGTGCAGTTGCACTGAATGGTAAGCAGCATTGTCCATAACAATTACACTTTTTCCTTCAAGCTTATCCAAAGCAGGAATGAGCCGATTAATTTTGAGAATCTAAAGGAAAATCGCACCCTTCCAGAAACCCGCCCCTACTATATCCCACATGCAAAATAGTTAAACATTTCCCTTTATTTTTAAATTTAGCTGGGTTACTCTTAATATCTGAGTCATGTACCCAACGTCCATTTTGATAGATCCATGTCTCATGGAGGTACACGAATTGGATATTCACTGGAATTTAGATACTGTAAAAATTTTCTAAGAAAGATAATTTTGGATACAACAACATGTTTTTGTTCACAGAGAATTTTGCGAACGTTACCTGATTTATATTTCAAAATGTTACACAAAGTTGCCCTTCCTCCCTTAAATTCATAATTTTCCTTTAATTTAGCTAAAAGATCCTTCAAAGAAAAATATTGATTTTGAGAGTTGTATTGCCAAATTAGTTGTTGCAAATCTTTTTTAAAAAAATTATTCCAAAACAAATTATTTTTGGGTTGTTTGCCATATACCGAAGATTTCAACTTGTCTGGTCTCTGTTGCACAATCACTTCTAATTTAGAACGCCTAACTGTTGCGGAGAGAAGTGCAGCAGGGAAAAACAGTTAGTTTAAACACAACTCCATAGGCTAATCAATTTACAATGTATGAAAAGTTTGAATAATAATTTTATTTTTACTTTTGAAAAGGAATTACAAAATTGACAGTTCACAATTAATTCAATGGTCACTTGGTATATATTTTTTATTTTTAATAACCAAAACAAGGTTGCCCACGTTGACCAGTGTTGCCAGCGATAAAGAAAAATGGAGCCTTTTTTAACATTCTCACTCTCCATTTACACAGCACGTCGAGTTGGTCGAGGCCCTAGGGAGAGCATATTGCAATTAGGTCGTAGCTTAGTCGCCCCCAACGCCTTCGTCATC
>VTPC01000933.1:0-10058 GCA_011009095.1 Ignelater luminosus
GGAACGCCTTCTGTCGTCAAACACGGGTACTTACTGAACTGCCCTCGCAGAACAACATTTTACTGAAGTTCTAAGAAGTTACAAAGAGATGCGTTAACGACCTATTTAAACGAACTAACAAGTGGACAGTTTTTCTGTTTTATTGCAGAAGCGTATTCAAGTTTAACAACCAATGGTCCTGATTTCCATTGTAAGAAGGCTAAGATAATGGGCATAGGATAAGTGAAACAAAACAGTTGGTCGGTCAAGATGCAGGATCTATTGTACGTTTATAAGTCCAAAACGTCCTATAATAATGTTTGGGATTCTTGGTAAAATCAAAGTAGAATTCAATGTGAGCTGACAATGAAAAAATGACTTAAACCGTTATTCATACTAAGCTTGTAAGAAGTGTTCCCTTCCATATAAAATCTCAAGAGGGCATCAATGTGTATCATGTCTGTGGAATCTTTTGTAATAATTCTTAATTTTCATTATCATTTTGTTATTTTAGAAATTTGTTGTTTGTAATTGTTTTTTTAAGAAACTTGCAAAAAAAAACTAAGGAATAACAAGCACGCCTGTCTACTAAAAAACTATAAATTGAAAATTGTAATTTATTAATGCAGTACAAACATGTTTATTGTACATTGTATACTACCTTAAGTAGACAGCTACTACCCAATTAGGCATACCTATAGAGAATATTTCAGTAAAAAAATTATATAGCTATGTTTGATTACTCAAACGTCTATTTTTACAGACAAATTTTTGCATACGCGTGTTAGAATATGAGAAACATTGTTTAGCTTATGTATCTATCTCACTTTACATTTTATTGTAACCTTTCTTCCTTTAATAATGTGAACGCATCGGGATTAGAATGAATAAAAAACAAAATACTATAGGTATAAGATATTTTACAGCAAGTCACAGAAGCTGCTTCCAGAAACAATTTTTTATATCCCAACAAACAATAAATTTTATTCTAATCATGTTCAAAGAAATATAACCTAACCTCTTTTTATGTCTATTTTTAATAGTTCTGTCGTTTACCAACTACTAGGGTGTACACCAATACCAATTTTGCGTGGGCGTCTATTTTATTATGCTACTGTTTCTTTGGTGACGCTTTTGTTTTCGATGGGAAAAAAAGGTTGCAGTGACGTTATCTATAAATTTTAAATTCAAATTAAAAAATTGATAGAAAAACTTCACACGAATCCTTATTCAGTCACTGTATTTTAAGAAAAAGTTTTAAAAGACGCTGTGGGAATTCAAACTCCTTTCTACACTTCCGAATACTTTTTTTCTAAGTTTTTTGTCTTTCCTGAAAACTAAATAAAAAAGCAACAGTTTTAAGTGCATGAAACCGAAAACCGTCACGCTACATTTTTCCCAATAGTATTCGATTATTATCAGCAGTTGTGTTATATTGAAAAGACTTGCTAACTAACAATATTCTTTTGTTTTTATTACAAAGAATACTGGATTCTATTTTAATATATTTTATCTATTTACGCTAGAAAAAAATTCCTTCATTTGTTTAATATAAATAATAGTTGGCATAGAGAAGATCGTAACAAAATCGAAATTGCGATCTAGATGTTCAGTGCTTTACATAATTTTATTACCGAATGTATATTAACAATTCCAATTCAAGAAATATTTAAATGTGTTTGTTGCCATGTTATCCTTTTAAACGATTTCATTTAGGTGTGTAGAAATTCTAAATAATCTTAAGCAACAAATTAAATCTAGGTATTCTCAACTTCTCTTTTTCTTGCCCTTACCTTTCAGTTCTTTTTGTATTCCTTAGCATCCTCAAATCTTCATTATTTAAGGTTTGCACGATTTTGTTGCAAAAAAAGAATCAACTCCCTAGCGATCAATTGACAGAAATTGTGCAAGAAGCCGCCGGGTTCCTTAATAAATAATTTCACTTTCTTGTCGCTTTGTGATTAGAACATTCGAATTTCAAATGAAGATTTTTAGTTTATGGCTTCTTCAATTAACTTGGTCCTTTAGTGTGAAGTTACCTAAAGATTACCCACAGAAGACCAACAATCATGTGAGTTTTCTTCAGCTTAACTAAATTAATTCTTTACAAGCGTGAAGAACTTGATTTAGTTTCTTTGGGGACTGCCAGAACTAAGCAATGGAGAGAGATTATCCTATCTGGTAATTCTTGACGTTATAAATGCAAGGGGTCTATAGTTTTATGTAAACTGTGAATTACCAAGACCACCATCTTGTCTTTCAGAAGTGAATCCAGATGTTTCATAGTCTACACAGACTTCTTCTCTTTCACTTCGCGTTGTACCTAAAATTGTTTTCTCTTTTTGAGATCCAGGCAGAAAAATCACCGGAAAGGATCTGACTCGGATATACTAGTGGTCTATGTGACACTACTTCGCTCAAACTTGAATTTTTCTTTGTATTGTAGATATCTCCTATTTTTTCACAAATATTCTTTCCAGAGGCATCTGCCGTGGCCAAATAGACACTTAACTAACACATCGTTCAATAAGTCCCGAGACTAACCCAGAGATGGTGCTAGTAGTACCAAACTAGCCACGTTTCCCTAGAGTGCGAACCTTCACATGAAACGTGTAAAAATTTCACGTCGATTGGACCACAAACAGCAGAGTTATCGAGGTTAGAGTAAAGTCACTTTGTAATTTGTTTGAAAAATGGAACAAAGCGAGTTTCGCGTGTTGATAAAACATTGTTTTTTAATGGGTAAAAACACCGTAGAAGCCCAGCAATGGCTTGAGAAACGTTACTCCATCCAAATCAACGATTTGTCGTTGGTATGCTGAGTTTAAACGTGGTCGTACGGACACAAACGATGCGGAACGTTCGGGTAGGCCTTTGGAAGCCGTTACACCGGAAAATGTGAGTGAAGTATTCAAAATCGTAATGAAAAATCGCAAAGTAAAGGTCCGTGAGATTGCAGAAATGACACAGATATCATCTGGAAGCGTATTTACAATCCTTCATGAAAAATTGAGCATGAAAAAGGTTTTTTCCAAGTGGGTGCCGCGATTGCTTTCAATGGAACAAAAACAGCAACGAATCGACGATTCAGAGAGCTGTTTATCGCTATTTACTCGCAATAAAAAGGATTTCCTGCGTCGATACGTGACCATGGATGAAACATGGATACATCATTTCACTCCGGAGTCGAATCGGCAATCATCTGAGTGGCGCATGGCTGGCGAAAGCCGCCCAAAGCGTCCAAAAACGCAGCAAGCTGCTGACAAAGTCATGGCGTCTGTTTTTTGGGATACACATGGCGTCATTTTCATTGACTACCTGGAAAAAGGTAAATCGATCAACAGGGATTATTATATTGACTTGTTGGTACGTTTGAAGGAGATCGCAGCAAAACGACCGCACATGAAGAAGAAAAAAATCCTTTTTCAGCAAGACAATGCACCATGCCACAAGTCCATGAAAACAATGGCAAAAATCTACGAGTTGGGCTTTGATTTGCTTCCCCAACCCCCGTACTCGCCAGATTTAGCCCCCAGCGACTACTGGCTCTTTGCTGATGTCAAAAAAATGCTCCAGGGAAAAACATTTGGCTCGAATGAGGAGGTCATTGCCGAAACTGAAGCCTATTTTGAAGCAAAGGATAAATCCTTCTATAAACATGGTATAGAAATGTTGGAAAGGCGTTGGAAAGATTGTATCACTCTAAAAGGAGATTATATTGATGAATAAAAATGATTTTTGAAAAAAAAAATGTTGTTTTCGTTGTTAGTCTCGGGACTTATTGAACGATGTGTTATAACAACTACTACTGCTCTACAGCAGAGGTAAAAGATTTAAATGTAATTATGACGATTATTTTCCAACTTACCTTTTGCCACCAATCTTCTACCATATCACTTTCATATACAAGTATACCAAACACCAAATGAAATAGATCTTGGATTATTACAAACCGCTCACGTATTTATAGGTTTTATGTAAACTAGAAATCCTTTGGCAGACGATAGCCAAACTTTGTTTTTAACGGCGCGGCGTACATATTTGACATATTGACAATGTATCACACTTTTACTTTTGGACAGATATTTGAGAAAATAATGTTAAGTTTTCTGTCAGGTTTAATAGCCTTTGCTTAATGACAAATCCATCGGATCAAGTCATCCATGACAGTAATAGTTAAAACTGAAATAAATAATTGGTAAATTGGTATTTGTCTTTGAGAACGGAGGAGCGTTTCCAGATTCATTTTCAATTGGAGATATAACATTAAAGCTTTGTGAATGTCAATAGGTAATTCTTCGAATTTTGTCACGCAAGAGCAGTAAAATCTTGTCTTGGCAAAAATCTTCTTAACAAAAGACAACAGAGTAGAATTAATTTTTTTGTTGCTAAATCCTTCAGTAACGATACAGCTGGTGGGGTAGTTTCAAGTACGCGTGGGCTTCTATCTCTTTTTCTTATTATTTCAGAGTTTAAAGTTCATATTTTCTCAAACAAAAACATTGTTTAACTTTAACGGTTTTTAAGGGTTTAGTAGAATTCAGAATACATAAGTACCTTATTAACTGAAAACAATAGAAGCATAAAAAGAAGTAAATTGTGATGTAGATGTTCATAATTACTACGCAGTTACAAGTAGTGTTAATCATAACTGTTTTTGTAGTAATTTTGGAGCATATTTAAGTGTTAATACAGCAAGTGTTTATTTTGGCTATAAATAGAACGTTACCGCATTTATAATTTTTATTTCATATGGTGTTCAGAAAACTTGAAATTTCATTAAATCTGTATGTCTTGAAGCATGCAATGCATGACTTTATTACTTTTACTATTAAAGGTAAAGAAAGGTATATTCTAAGGCGTATTCACATATTTGGAATTAATTAATTAAAGGGAAGCCGACAAGGCGTTAATTTTTAAAGAAGGGTTTTTATGCACGGTAAATAATAAAAGAGGGATTTTATCGTTCGTGGGAAAATTAATACCAGAAATTTTCACCTTGTAAATAAAGATTTTAATTTTAAAATTTAAACACTGTGGGAGAATGTTCATTATTAATATCTTGAATTCCAGAAATTAAGTACTTCCAAGTTTGTAACAAGAATCCGAATATTGGGGAGAATTTTCACTGATTTATTGTTTGCTGAATCTTTTAGACATTCTTCAAGTTGTAATGAAATAAACTACACGATGAATTATTTAATTAACTTCAGTTAAAATTTTGCCCAAAAACCGATAAATATTAGCATCCAATCAAAACAGGTGAGTAGAAACGTATTACTTTATAAGGCGAAGAGATGATTGACAGGTATTGAAGGACTTTAAGGTAAATAAGTAGTACTTGGAATTTTAGAGTCTACAGATTTGTTAGACTCTAGCATTCAAGCATTTTCTGTTTCTTTATAACTTTCTAGAGAATTCTTTATGTTTTAATACAGAGGTCAGAAGGAATGCTTCCAATACAGAAAAAAATCTTAACTCTTTGGAGTAACAAATCCGAGCTTCCACAAATTTTCTCTAAATACTCGCAATCTCCTCAGCATATAACTGACATTGTCTTCACTTGCAGCTACTAACACCTGCTTTCTGCACTTTTCTTTTACTTCTATAAAGTTCTTTTAGAAGTTTAGTTGCAATCTACTATAGTTAGTTTCGATACAAGTCGTAGCTGGTACAGAAATCTCATCGAATCATTATGCAAAGCTTGTAAATTGTATCTAACCCAAAGTTTAGATACAAATAGAGTTCTGAAATATTTTAGGCTTCTTACATATTGGTCTTTCTGGATCATTCAAGCGTGTCAGTCCTTTTAAGCTTGTGGAATATTTTGAAGCGGTTTGATTTTTCAGGTTGTTCAAGTTGAATTTTGCTGACCAATCGTTTTCTTTTGATTAGTTGGGCGTTTCGGGCAGAATTTCGAACCGCATTCGAAATGAACAAAAATTCGGGACAACTTATCTAGTCTTTATTAAGGCTTTAGGAATTTCTAATAAAATAAAATAATTGAAGGAATCTGAAAATAGGGTTAGTTGACTTAGTGCTCAAAAGTTACTTAGATACGACCCAGTTTGAGTCATTTTTGGTGAGACCAGCTCAAAATTGCAATTTCTGAACCCAAAAATCACTACCATAATGAGATATTGGCACATGATCTTAATATTAATCGCTATATTAAATCTATTTTAACTATACTTCAGTCTTTGCGAATTAAAGGATCAAAACCAAAAGGCGAGAAGTAGCCCCAAACTATTTATTATTGGTTGTTACTGACAGTTATGAATTTCTTCCCTTCCATTATCGACACATTAATACCAGCATGCTTTCATTCTAGTCCAGGAAGGTTTCTATGAGGTTGTGGTGATATGTAAAAATTTGCCAAGATTATTTCCCTCTCATTCAAGTTAGATAGCAAGAACGTATTTACATATTGTACTGGTTAGGGGAAGGAAACTTCCTTTTAAGTTTATAAAAATTGAAGGAGCATTTTCTGATATTTTGTAGAGGCTGGTGAAAGAAATCATTTTGCTAGATTTCTACTAAATTTAGAAGAGTATTTTTGAACCCAGGTCCAGATCCAGCGAAAATATAATGTAATAGAAAAGGGAAAAGGGCAAGGGCGTAAAAACAATCTTTGCTTAAGAAAGCCGACCCCGATTCTAAGATTGCCCACTATCTTCTTTAATATCTAAAGGGAAAAATATTTTTGACTCAAGGATATACTGACCGGCAACGGATTTCACTTTTCTGGATCTGATGAAACAATTTTTTCATTGTATTGAATTGCAAATTCATGTACTACATAATTGAGATGTAATATACTGATCGAGACAGGACTAGAATTAATGTAGCAATTTCCTTGTTAACAGGACTCGAATCTGTAAATTATAAAGAGGAAGCAAGAAGTTGCTCAAAAATACTCTACAACAGAAGGTGGATGAGCATAAATAGGATTTGCAAGGCAGAAGATTAACTTAACCATAGGGACATAGAACTAAAAATGCTGAATCAATTGACAAATTTGTTTCAAGCAACTGCCTTTTTTTGAAAATGAAGAAGAGGAGTTAAATAAACAAACCCGCAGAATGGTGTGCTGGGAAGAGTTTGGTTTTACTCTAATACCAACCCCTGGACTTCCAAAAGTAAGCTCAAATCAGCAAAATCATAGTTTTTTATCTAGGGATTCGGTGCTAATGCGCCAATTTATTCTTCAATACTAATGTAAATTAAAAGTGTAGAACCTTAAATGTAGTAGAGGGTCTTTCAGTACAGATTTCTATATATTATCGAACTAGTCAATCAGGATGATCTGAGACGCAATTTTAGCTTTTGGAAGAAAATCCAAGACATTGTCCTAGTTGTCCTCTTGTCTGTGAAACTATAAATATGTCATATACTTTCTACTTTCTTTAAAATATGTAATATCAAACATCAGTGCTTGTGTTCACGATCAGGCAGCAAGGGGTTGCATTGGCAAGAGATTGCTGGACGGTTGGCAGCACTCGTTTGCAAGCAAGTAATAAATTATTGATAGCGCCTAATTACCGTTGCTGGTAGAGCATCGGCGGGATTACAACAAGCATTGTAATTGTAGAACTATTACGCATTTGGTAAAGAAGAGATTTTCGAAAATGGCACATGAAGTTTTGTAAATCTAAAGCATAAAACGAAGCAAAGCGATATCAGGAGAATGCAAGTAACAAAAGTTGTTTTGTTTACATTGCTCTTTTCGATTATTAAACAAAAGAACAAAAAATACTATCAGGTTTCAAATAGATTTGTTATCAAAAACTACACATATGTTACCAAAATTCTTTTTCGCCAAAATTGACATTTTTGCATAACCAAAAACATTTTGTTTTATTGAAAATTGATCCTTACTTTGGGACAACTTTTCAATAGAGTGTGTTGACTTATATGACCTTTAAATCAACAGTCAAATCTTCTGCTATGTCTTTTAAACGGTTTCACTTTTCCAACACTTTTAAAAATTGTATTTACTGAAATATAGCGGGGCTTAACATAACATTAAAAAAATATACCAGTCAGTATGATTAAAGTGGTAAGATTTTCCACACGCACATATGAGAGGTCATGCACTGAGGAATGGCCCATTATTGATGTTTCAACAATACAACAAATTCAGATAAAATTATTTTTTATCTTATTTGTCCACTTATCACAATTAATGAAAGGCATCTCCATTATACAAGTGATTACAGGTTTCATCTAACTTAACCACTAGCATGTTGGAAAAACTGCGGAAATACTTAATAATTTGCTGCCTTCGTAGATACGCCCCATTTCTGCTTCAGTTTGTTTTATTATTAATGAATTCTTGATTACTTTTAAGTACCAAATTTACTAAGGTTAGGTTAGTTGCCCTCCAGGTACTAGGTATAACATAAATATTTTAGAACGATTTTACACGGAGTAATTAATCAAGTATTCTCCTGAGCAAGATGTTAAGGGTCAAGTTGTATGGTATCAGATTACCGTAAAATATGGAATAATTACTGGAATGACAATTATTATTGCAATTTGTTCCAAGGATGCTCAGAAGTAATTAACTTACTAATTTGTTTAATAAATTATCTTGATTACATCTTTTAATTATTCTTTTCTTTAATGAAGGCATAATTTTGCTTTCCTTTATAACTAGATTGATTAACAAATGAATATTATGACTTACCTGAAAATCGAACTCTTTAAAAATATCCACGGTATTGATATCAGCTTCTGCAGGTCCTAATACAGGACAAACTCCTTCGTATTGCAAACGTTTTTGTTTGACTACTTTCACGGTTTTTTCCATTTCTTCAACCGAAGGTAGTTCGACTATCTCTGCTGCCCGTCTTTCACCTGTTTGGTTCACATTTTGTCTTACATCTGTTACATAACTTGCATAATAAATGCAAAGTATAACTGTAATAGCGATTGCACATAGTGCAAACGTCTTTGGCGAGAATCTTACACATAGTTTTGCTACCATTCTGATAATATTATTTTAAACTCTTTTTTGTCTTTATAATATATTTAACTAGTGTTTTGTCGTAAACTAAAGTACATCTTTGTAAATAGAGTGAACAGTAGAACGAAACGTAAATCGCGCGTAACAACTAAAGTTTTTATTACAAATAAAAGGTTTACGAGGTAAAAACCAATTAAGGCTCAAAGTTAACGAAGCAGGGCGTCGTCGTGTAGAGAGAGGAATTGCTCTAGTTGCTAATGCACATTTTTTCTTATGACGGATTTTTTTCGACGGTGATGTCTGGTCCAAGGCATGTCTGTAACAAAATTTGCAAAAAATTAACATTAGGAAGTTTAATTATGCAAAAAAGATGCTATTTAGAGAGTCGTAAAATTGCAAATTAAAATAAGGAAATATCGACAAGATTTTACAGTGGCGTTACACGAAAAATTATGTAGTAGTTTATTTTTCAAACGAGAGACTTCGACGATAAAAAAAGTGAAGCGGTATTTTGCTAAATGGAAAATTGATTAAACGTAAATAAGAACTGTTGTGTTTTCAATGCGTGTGTGATAAATGGCTTTGATTATTTTTAACGGTGATGATGAGTATTACGCTATGATCAATATAAAAGCTTCAAGTTTTAACTTTTCTCGTTATTCTTTTGTTTCGGCACATTAGCACCAATTTTTTTTCATTTAGGTACGCTTTGAAATGATGACTTTTGTTTTTTTGTATTCTGTACGTTGGAATCTTTCAATTGCAATCTCATAGTTTCAGTTACGTCAATTTGAATTGTTTGTGTACAGGGTGTTTATCAATTGAGTAACTTTTTAGTTTCTTATGTTAATTACGCGTTCATTTTGATGTAGTTTAAAACATGAAGCTTTAGAAATTTGTTATGAAGTTTCTTATTTTTGTCTGAAACCTACGTAATTCACGAATAAGATGAAAATCAACAAGTGGAATTTACGCTTGTTTTAGCCATTAATTTTTCAACCTCACTTAACCGGTATGTATGTTACTCGTCACTTTTAGCGCGATCTTAATAACCAGCCAGTCCTTGACAATAATATTCCAAGTAATTAATGCAGCATATTAACATTTATCA
>VTPC01000933.1:13058-25716 GCA_011009095.1 Ignelater luminosus
GTTAGTTGCTTTGGAATTGTTTGGACATCAATTCTCATATAGGAAACATGATAATGAAATTGGTGTATGTATGACGATGCATTGAACTCAAATATTTGAAGTTTACACATTTGTGATGTTGTTTAGTATACAGTTTGTTTTTATTGGATATGCACAATATCATTGGCATTTTCCGAAGGGATTTGTTTAATGACATGATTCTGCCAATGACAAAGTCACGATAAATGAGCACAGAATATTTGGATGCAGAAAAGTGTTCGAGTCAACATGCATTAATGTTTCATACCATAATACAATCTAAAAGGAAAAGGAACTGTAGTAACCAACATTGTTCTTATACAAACAGTGCCAATTAGCTATAGCAGAACTAATAGCATATGATGATATAATATAAAAACGATGGGTATTGTGTCCATTAAAAAGAGAATAAAAATACATGATGCGACGCTACTGTCTGAAAGTAAATCATACCCGTTAACGACTTTTTTTATTACCAAAACCTACACATATTATTTTGTAATCGTTAAATGAGAGCTCATTATACACTTTAATATCAATAGTTATTGGTTACAGCAATTACAAAGTAATATTCTGTAAAATAAATAATAATTATCACATGCACGCTTCGGTAATAATTAATGCGCTTGTTTTTATAACAAAACATCTTCGAAACAAAATAAATTGTCTTTTGAGGATATCGATTTGATTATAATGGAAAGTTATAATTACTAACGTCAGGGGAGACCGAATGTATCGCATGCATATTGAAATTGCATAATAACACGATTTCAGGAAACCCCTCGTCATTGAAATTTACTGCGCCCGACAATGGAATTTCCACGTCTAAAAATATATAGATTGTAAGTAATAATGTCAATTTCTGGCGGTTGTTTGATTATTTTTATGCGAAAATTTTGGACTATAAAATTTTAAACGCACCACCACCCAATTATTTTTACGACTAGAGTGATTATCTTAAATTTAAAAATTATTCGGGTGTTTTCTGCTCATTATTTTTAATTTGGTTTCTTGTGTGTATTACGTAGTCTTAATTAAATAGCAATGTCAAACTGTATCGATTTCCTTAAAGACGAGTTTAGGTTAATGATTTTTTAATTACTAAGTACAAGCTGAATCCAGACTTCAATTCCATTTTTTATTAGCTGTTAGCGCAATTCTAAAATTCTAATTAAGAAGTAAAAAATAAGTCTTGTTTTAAAAGTTCATTGATTGATAGAAATAAAACAGTAGAAAAGTAATACAGGTGTAAGGTGGTCTGCTAGTCATCTTTTATTTTTTATTTTCACCAACAGCTTCTGTAGATGTACAGTTGCAACCATTAGATATTTACATAGAATATCTCAAAAATCAACTATTAGGAGTTCCATTAGTTTTAGCATTTTCTTATGTTGCTCTCTCATAAGGAGCGGCCAACCGCCACTGAGAAATGTTGTAAAACGAAACAGAAGGTGTATTTAAATTAAACAGTTAACTTTTGAATAATCATTTTTATTTACAATTGATGCCATCGTTATTTTTACAGCCTCCTTTCAACTTCTGTGAGTGTGGCACAGTTTTCAACAGAAGAGCTGTGTTGGTCATGTGGTATTTACAGTGAATAATATTTACTTTCTATTCCTTATAATAATTACTGACTAAACGGCAGTCTAGATGAAATGAATAACTCCTTATCACTAAATTAGTTAATACACATCTAGCTAATACTGATGCGGTTTCTGACTGTGTCTTCAAGCAGCCATAATTGACTGATTCTGTTTGATCAATTAACTAAAACAAATCTTGAAATATCTGTAATATCAAGACATCATACATCTATTCCTATTAAAGTATCTGTCTCGATACGATTATTTTCAGCGGATGTGGCAACAGGAATTTATGCATTTTTTCATCTTCGTCTTAACAACATCTGTGGTTTTTAATGAATGAACATCATATAATTAAAATGAAAGAAATATTTTGTCGCAGTTTTTTTGTTTAGAATTTCTACGTGCTATTTGATTTTTTATAGCAGTTCCAGAAATCAAATTTACGATTTTAAGAATATGACCTTCTATAGCTTTAACAGAAAAAAAATGACGAAAAAAAAAGTTTAATCTGAATTCTAGAGGCTTCTATTCGACTTACACGTTGAATACAAAATCCGTTACTAGAATACCAAAATGTTTTGTTCTGGATATTTACGGAATTCAGGGCCGAAAAAAAAAGTTAGCTCCATACTTCTAGCAATCTATTACACAATGTCGATGGTAAAAGATAAGATTGATGACTCATTGCGAAAGTGAAGATATTTCTGTTATAAAAGCGCACTTCCATCAGAACTGATAGTCAGACTGGACTAATGCTTCTAAATGAAAACCTAGAACAATGACTACTCACCCTAATGTGATTTCTTTGTCTTGATAAAGTTACATTAGTATTAAAATATTTCTCATTTCGTTCACGTACCTAATCACCAAAATTAATAAAAACTTTTCAGCTTGAATTAGACCTACAGCACTGTAGTGTTCAAGTCTGAGACAACCTGGTCCAGGGCATGCAAATACGGTTAGTCAGAATCATCAAATTATCTTGGGATATCTTTTGGATTTGTTTTGAGCTCATTTTAAGTCAGTTACTAAATGACATAATCTTGTTAGAAGGGCAATGACGTTTTTCTCCTAATATTTAGCTTGATAATCTTCAACTAAAACCTTGTCATCTGCTGTAATCTAGTTGGATTTGTTTTCAGAAAATAATAAAAGGCAATGGATTGAGTCTCGGCAGCCGGAATCCCTATTCTTGAAAATGTGAAGATCCTGGCAGTCTAATTGACTTCTGAATGCAATTAGAAATGCCTCCAGAAGAAAACTCTTGATTTCAGCTGTAATGTAATAATTTGATATTCCTTACAAGTTATGTACGCAAGAAATCACAGTTAGAGTACAATATTTATTTTATTAAATCATCAAGTGTCTTTTGATTTCCAAGAATAGAGACGGAATTTCAAAAAGAAAGAACCTATCCGATAAGCAATTTTGACTCAGGAAAAGCAAGTCAATGCTACAGGCCATTGAGGAGGTGGCCAAGGCTAGGAAAAGCCCCAGTAAGTGCTGAGCAATCATTCCCTGGATGCCTTTAACACGGCGGGATGGGGTCGAATCATCGAGGAACTGCAAGCAAGAAGTGTCAAAATACCTGGTTAACGTTACAACCAGATATTTCATTAACAGAAAGATAAACAGAAGCAAAATCGCATACTTAAGCGTAACAGCAGGGGTTTCGCAAGATTCGGTCCTTTGCCCGACCCTATGGAACATACGATGGTGAATTGCGGCTTAACCCGGGTACGAAGGTGGAATAGTTAGCTTTTGCCAACGATTTGTAATAAAAGCAAATGATAAAAAATGCAGAATGCAAACAACACCCTGATTAAAGTGGATGAGAGGATGGCAGATCAAAAACTGGATCTTGGTTCTGAAAAAAAAAGAAGGGATGATCTTGAAAGGCCCTCGCAAGAGAAACAACATTAATTTTAAATTGAAGAATTTGGGAATAATCTCTAATAAAACACAAAAGAAAATAAAAACATTCGGTATTACGCTCGATACGAAAGGCACATGTATGGCTATGATTTCAAGAATTATAACGAACATGGGCGGCTCAAAGACTAAAAAGCGGGACATAATAGGAGGGGTGGTGCACTCAATCCTTCTTTTTGGTGACTCAATACGGCACAAAATAACGAAGATAAGAAAATATTGAGTGATGTTGGACAAGTTCCAAAGAGGGGTGCTTCTCAGAATAACATGCTATAGGAGTGCTTCTAGAAAGGCGATACAGGTTGTAGTTAAAGTTCCCCCGATCCATTTACTGGTAAAAGAAAGAATGAGACTGCACGACCGATAGAACGGTCATAGCGCAGAGGCAAAAAAGGAAGAGAGGGTGGAAACCATAGCCGAATGGCAAAACGATTGGGACGACAACACGCCAGTAGCGAAGTGGACCAAAAAAAACTGATTCCAAACATAACAGAACGGGTAGCACGTAAAAATCGAAACCCAGATTTCCACACGACGCAAACGTTAACCGGCCACGAGTCCTTCAAACGCTACACGCATAAAATAGATAAAAGTAATGATGTAGATGTATATACACGGCGGAGCATACACTTTTCAAATGTCCCAGGTGGAGTTGGCACAGAAAGAAGAAGAAGAAGAATACAGACTGCCTATATCCTCATGTTATGTATTCAAGGTGAAAAATAGAGAGGGGTTTTTAGTCGGGTGTATCCATGAGGATATAACCTTCCCCAGAAGAAAAAAAGGAAATTTGTTTGGCCATCCAGAAGGGCTCGGAAGCCATTGCTTTATAAAGAAAAACAATTCTTATCAGAACCCACCACCACAACAGTCTACCTTCTCCCCAAGGAATGGACGTCCGTCAGACAGAAATGATACTGCAACCAGGTTTTCGCGGCCCTCAACAGAGGATGAGCCTGGATTGCAGCAGCGAATGGAAGGTCTACAAGCGGACATCAACTGGTGGGAGGAAGGGACAGCAGATGGAGGTACGACGTCTACACATTTCCATGCACCACACGCTATTGAAGCCGAAAAAAGTTTCTTATGTAAACAAAATTCTCTTTTGTCAACATTCCAAATCATAAAATACTTTGCTTTAGTCTGTCTCCATCTTATATTTAAAACGGTAGCTTTGAAATTCTCGATAATTCAGACTACTTATTTGCCAGATTTGGTACACGTTGATCTTTAATCTATCTTCAGAACCGTAAGAATACTTTTGATGAGAGTTCATATAGAGACTGCAACTAATGAGTGAATTGAAAAGACACTGTAGGTGCTGTAGTATTGGGGTGGTGGTAGATGAAGCATATTAGACTTTCAAATGGTACAGTATAGTATAAAATCCAGTTTCTCATATATTGGGGAGACAAATTAGTTTTTATATAAATATAAGTAGTAAACATGAAGGAGTTAATGAATTACTTTTATAATTCTTTTGCGAAGAGAATGGTAGACCTTTTGTTTACTCTTGCCCAAGGTTTCCAATTAGCTAAGTATGGTTGTGATACTGAAAATTTCACAAATGCGGGGTTTTATAATTCTAAAATTAATTATATTACAAAAACTTGAAAAATAAAAAGAAATAAGATTATTATCAAAGAAAAACGTTTACGCCTACAAAGATTATTAAAAGAAGAAAATGAATAGAGCGAAAATTAGGAAATTATAGAAATATACAGTCCGGTAGTTTTTTCATTAAAGAATAAAAGGAAAGCAACGAAATTCTTTTCAGGTTAGGTATTAAAAGGAAAAAAGAACAATAAAGGTAGAATCACAAGTAACAGTTGGAGAAATCCGTTGTCTGAGCAACTGAAATAAAGTATAAGTATGCGACTAATGGAAACCTTATGAGAAAGAATTCATTTTGCAGAAAACTATCCCTGTATTTCCAATATTCGTCCCAGTATTCAATGTCAATATCAATTAAGTACAACGATATGAAAATGAAACGTATCCAATAACATGCATGTAAAGTAATTTCGTTATATACAATTAATGAAATTTGAGTAATTTGTTATATAATACCAGTATTGATTAAAACCTGAAATACAGGTAAATTATTTATTAATAACTTATGTAGTGGTAATGATATGTATACAGTCGGAAACATTGTACGACTAAATGTTATACCAAAAAATTAATGAACCTTAGGTAGATCTTTCTGATGGTTATGTGATAATATTCTCATACTGAAATATTCAATCGCGTCCTATATTCGAAATAGTGTTATAATAGCACAAGTAAGTTGAAAATTAAATGTGAATTTTGTTAGTGTTGATATTTGTAACTACAATATATTGTTGTAGAATCTGCAATTTTGCAACTAGTGAGATATTGATCTTGAATTAAGATATCTTAAAGCATAATTGGCTATATCAATAAATACAATTTATGTTCGGTTAGTAGATCCAGAAACCTACATTTATTTTCGGTACATAACCCAAATTTAATCGAGCTTATTAACTACCCAGATAAAAGCAGTTGTTAAAAGAGATTATGACTACACAATTTTATTGTTAATGGTTGAAGTTTTTTAGGATAATAAAATTACCGTTCCAAAAATAACGGTAAAGTTTCAATTTATTTTTGGAATTAAAATCAAAATATACAGATATAATACATCTAATATAAAGAATCTAATATGCAAACTTGTTTATCAAACAATTTTCTAATCCTTTCTTCATTATGTAATCCATGTGACCCAGTCGAAACTTATTAAGTTCATGCATGTTGGAACTCTTCTCGATAAAATCACTTAACACTAACCAAAAAGAACGTAGCAAACAAAATATTTATATTTTGTGACATGCAAGAGAAAGACACACAGCTAGACATCTTTTTATATTAAAAATAGTCTTTGCAAACTTCTACAATGTTTATTATTCAATATATGTATGTACATTTTAGTTATTTCTTAATATTTATTTGAAATAATAATTAATAATAATTCTAAAAATTATTACTATGTCCAGAAAGTAAGTTCATTTTTACTGGTAAAATAAAACAAATGTATATTAGGAAAAATAATTTATTGCAAAAGAATCTGTAGACTTAAAACTGTTAGCCAACATAGCTACCACCATTTTGTAAGCATTTATCGTAGCGTGACACTAATTTTTGTATTCCTTCGTCATAAAACGTTGACGCCTGTGACTGTAACCAAGTTGCAACATGTTCTTTAATCTCATCGTCGACATTGAATTTCTTGCCAGCGAGGTTTGATTTTAGGCTTAAAAACAGGAAGAAGTCACTGGGAGCAAGGTCCGGACTATACGGTGGGTGGTCAAATTGTTCCCATCCAAATTGAGTCAAAAGTTGCTGTGTAAGGTTTGCAGTGTGGGGGCGAGCATTGTCATGAATCAACAAAATGCCGCTAGTGAGCTTTCCACGGCGCTTATTCTGAATTGCACGACGCAGTTTCCTTAGCGTATCACAGTAAGCAATAGCGGTAATTGTTTCGCCCCGTGGTAGAAAGTCCACTAAAAGAACACCACATCTGTCCCAAAACACTGTGCACATGATTTTCCGGGTTGTCAAATTCGGCTTCGATGTTGTCTTTGCTGGTGACGATGTGTGCCTCCATTCCATCGATTGCCGTTTTGTCTCATGTGTCTCATAGGCTGCCCAAGTCTCGTCCCCAGTCACTATACTGTTAAGGAAATGGTCCCCGTCATTGTGATAACGAGTCAAAAATTCAAGAGCAGCACCTAGGCGTTTTTTCTTGTGATCCTCGGTAAGAGTTTTCGGTACCAAGCGTGCACAAAACTTTCGATATCCCAGTTTGTCACGAACAATTTCATGAAGAAGGGATCGTGAAATTAGGGGAAATTCCATAGAAAGAAGAGAAATCGTAAACTTACGGTTTCCTCTAATTTTTTCATTCACTGCATGAACAAGTTCATCATTAACCAATGATGGACGTCCACTTCTTCCTTCATCGTGCACGTTTACACGGCCATTGTTGAATTTTTTTACCCATCTCACAACCATAGAATAATTCATTACATTCTGTCCATACACCTCAGAGAGCTGTTGATGAATGTCCACTGGTTTCAAGTTTTTCGCATTGAGAAACCGAATCACTGATCTAATCTCGCAATCGGCGGAATTCTCAATTACCTTCGCCATTATAAACAAGCACTGTGACCCGATAACAGCAGATAACTAACTCAAAATGGCGTCAATCGCTTAGTAACGATACAAGGTCATTGCCACGCATGCGCGGAACTGCGATCGCATCGCTGCAACGGCGGGAAATAGAAAATGAAGTTACTTTCTGGACATAGTTATACAAAGAAAATTTTACAGGGGCGAATACTACACAAAGTAACTTTTTTAAAATTACTAGTAGTACCAACAGAGCCAGTAACTCATTCATTGCCATCCTTATGACTATTTCATTCAGGAGATTTTGCGAAACCTTTTAATGTTATTATCGTCTTTCGGATCTTTCTTTAACATCATTTTTTAAGGCAACTAAGAGATATACAGTTTCTGATCCATCTGCTTCATCTAATGCCAAGATTAACTCATAACATAATCGCGCATTGAGCCATTTCCATTCGATGCCACTTTTGGTAAAAAAATACATTCCGTAAACTACTGAAACTTTTTCCTAACATTCCATATTCGAATTAAATAAATAAAATGTTAGTAAAGAAAGCGGGTGAGAGGAAAACGAGACGATAGAAACAAAAAAGAAACAGCCAAGAATCACAGAAAAGCTCTTATGGTATGTCCATGATAAGTAATTACTTGTACCAAATCTTCCTTTGTGTCTGTCAAGTTTACTAAATATACCTTTTCGGCATTTCCAAGACCGGCGCCCTTCCATTCAATATGAGACAAGTGTAATAATGCACAGTTCGATCCGTGGTTGTTTTTAGCTCTCTGAAGAAGGTTAGTGGAGGGTGAAGCCCGGTTTTGGGCTTTTAAAATGGTTGAAGAAGAGCGCTGCCCAAACTGTTTTAAAACAAAAGTGACCTTGATCGATGGTGGCTACAAGATCTAAAGCTAGTTTCAATAGTATCATATCATACTTATATCTCTCGCCTTAAAATTCCATGTAATCTTAAACAGAATAAATGCCATAGGAATATGTTTGGTCAAATATCAGAAGCTATTTGTTACAAAGAATTTTGATTTTGAGGTTGTTTTTTTTGTGATTGGTAGGGGAACCGTGCCAATGCTCTCTTGACTATTTATGGCATTTAACTTCCGAATATGCATTTTACTGATTTCCACCACTCCCATATTCGTGTGCTATGTGGCAGTTGCTCCACTCTGATAGAACTTTTCGGACTGATTATTGAGTCATCTTATTAAAATCCAGATACTGTTAATATCTTGTATACATTGCAGATATTTGGAGTACATCTCTGTTTAAATTCTCACTGCAACCGGTACGTGTATTTGTAAGACTCAACGTGTTGGAAGGTCGTTTAGTTGAAGCTCCCCGTTTATGATGTTTTGGTGTGTAGTTACGCAATAGTTTTGATCATTAAAAATTCCTTATTACGTGGTATTGCCAATATCACTCATCTGAAAAGATAATTTGTGAATCTCTCCTGCTTGCGAGAGGATTCAAGTAGGATTTCGGAATGTAGGGAGTTGCCAAAAACCAATTAGGTGATGCATTTGGGCTGTTTGTAATTTATACGCTAGTTAATGGACTACTGAAACTTGGTTTTGGGGAAAAATAATATCGTGATTTTATGGTATTTGGTAGATAATTACTGCGGTAAAGACACTGGTCTTTTGTTTAATTTAGTCTTGGTGGAAAAAATAATTACGGTGGAACTCGTCCGTTAAACTCCTTTAGAACCTACTTGATTGTGTCTCTGGAATCGAGACCGTGTAAAACAAAAGCTACTAAATACAATTTCTATCATCACACAATCAACAATAGATCATTATCAGTTTTGGCTTATGAAGATCTTTAAAGTTATTACTCACTCAATGAACGGTCTTTTGGAGAGAGTAGAGCACCATTGTCTCGATAAAGATAGCTAATCTGCTTTCATAAGAATAGCAACATAAAAGACAGGTTTTGGGGTTTCGATGTCTTTAGTATCTTGGTTTCTTGGTACATTAGGCAGTTTTAGTGGGTTTTCCATCGTAGTGGTTAAACCACACATGCGAGTATAAGAAATATCTCATTATTTGTACAAGATTTGGGATAAATCTTTGCCTGGTCGTTCCATGCATAACCTTTCGGGGGTAATTTGACCTACTAACTATGATCTTGTAGATTCCTTTGTGCAGGATTAATAAACACGAAGACAGCATCCTCACCATTTAATGCATTTAATCGATTTTATACAAATTTGATAATTTGTTGCTAACCTTTATGTAATTGGTAACAAATTCTTAAAGTTGTTAGTTTTAGTGCACTTAATATTCTACCTCCCAATGTTTCAATATCAAGCGCGCCAGCACTTACAGAATTTTTCATGTTGGTAATAGTTTGACCGTTTTGACTTTCTGTCATACGGCAAGACATTGAAGCTATGTTTTCAGTGTCAGCCAATTTTCTCCATTATCTAAACGGCTTGCTGTGTTATCTATTAATTAAATCTAGTATTTTTGTACATTCGGGGTAGCAAAAAATACGGAACATGCATTCTCTTTCTTGCTCTACTTGCAAAGTGTAGCTACATTTTCCAACCCCAACCAACTTCAATCAAGAGTACTATTATCAAGTTCGTAGAGTATTTGAATATTATTTGGATCTTCTAAAAATTCTACGTAAAAAAAGTGCTGGGTTCGTTTTGCGTGACACACATGAAAGTATTACCCAAAATTGTATTTTTTGGTGTCACGTAAAATCCAAATTCTAGAATTACAAATAACAAGAAAAGTAAATATTTGTGCAGATATGGAAATCTAAAACAGTGCAAGCAACAAAATGTTATACAAAACATATGCATAGTAATAAATTATAATAAAAACACAGATAGGTCGATGAAAGGTTACCAGGTAAAAATCAAATTAAATTCTGGTCTAAAATTTATGTAGTTAAGTAAAGAAAAATATTTTGACTAACTCTGAAGTTTCAAAATGTAACTGTAAAGGATCATTTATCTAAACCAATGCTAGATGATAGCTCGGCCGATATAGCAACTCATATACAAGATAAAAATAAGCAAAATTCGTATAATTGCAAATAAGTCTAGCTGAGGTTCATAGGTTCACAAAAATCTAAACACCAAAAATTATATTCAATTTAACAAAATTTGATAAATAGAAACAAATAAACAAAAGATTTTCCTTTCAAATTAGATTAATTCTGTGACTTTCATAAAACTGTGTATGATAATTTCACATCTGAAAACGCCTACAGAGAAAGATATAATTAGACCTAACTAGTGTCAATCATTCTAAAACGCCCTGTAGATGTTATCCAGAAGTACAATAGCTATTGAATATCGGTTTGTCTCTTTTGTGTTCAATGTGACCTGGATTTATATTTATAGAAACATTTTGTTAGGTATGAAGAATACTTCCCATCATTCATTCCTTTTATTCCTAATTTCATGAATTCGTTGACGATTACGTGACATGACAGTCAATATAACTTATTGATTAATCATTTTATACAATGCGAACATTTTCTCCGCAATTTCTATCGACCAATTATTATTTAAAATATACTCCCAAGTTGACCGACTATTTTATTTCGTTTCAATGATACAAAATTTCCAAATTGACGGAAAAATACATAAAACACAATCTGGTTGGCGAGATTTTGCAAGTACGTTTATTGCTTTCAATGTCAGCATGACGAAGCTTAATTATGCCTAATGAATATTTGGTTTTTGAATTTTATATGTATACGTACGAAATGTAATCATCAAAGCGAAAAATTACCATAACAAAATGCAATTTGAATTTTTGATTTGAGCTTATTACAAAGATTACAAAAATCCTGCTTTTTGTTTGAGAGAAATCCGAACTTACCTAATACTGCTTTGTTAAAATACAAAAAAAGAATTTCATTTTTCAAACGCTACCTAAATAATTGAAAATTCCCTTTTATGTGACGCTAATTTTTGTACACATATGAACATCAAGCAAAGAGATTACATGATTATGTTTGCTGGACAAGCAGGTTTTTATAGCCAGTAATTCTCACAATAGCGTCGTCTGCGATGTTCTCGGTATTTTCTCTGAAAGCTTTTCTTTACCCCCAACTTACGTTGTCACCACTTTCCTGAAAAATTAACTTTGTCTTCCTCAGTTATTTACACTCTGACTGAATAGAATCTCCCTGTGATTCACTCCAGTAGGGAAATAGAAATGCGTAACATTCCAATAAAGGAAATTGAGGAGAATAAACTTGAATTGAAAAAGCTAACTTTGATCTAATTTGATTTAAACGTTTAAAACAAACTGATGTGACCTTAGAATAACTTCCTTTAATGAATATGATCTTATTTACTTAATTAATGTTTAGAATGCAAGAGCAACCAGTAGTCCTTCAAAGAAAACAGCGTTTTTAACTTATTACGTAACGAAATATCATGTCGATTTTTAATGTCATTTAAAACAAGCAGACGAAAGCAATTCATCTATGGTTACGGTGATGGGCGACGTTAAAATTACAAATTAGAGCGTTGTTAAGTGTACCTCCACGCTAATGTTTGAATTGCGGTTAATTGCTGATAATCATTATTAATTAAACTTCTGTTTAAATTAGTAATTGGAAGTTTGCCTTTACGGTTTCTTCCCTGTATACTACAAACTGACAAAAATTTTGTTAAAAGTTCAGGTTGAACTTGTTTACATCAACGCATCAATAAAACTCATTTAAAATCTCGTTTAAAGTACAACAGACCGATTCATTTTGCAGTCAGGTGTGGATGCAGAGAATTCGGTGCCAAACATAAATTAAGTTTTTGAGAGTTCATATGAGAGTATACAGATTACTTTTTTTGAATTTATAAGAGAAGTGGGATCCTAGCTATTTTATCAAAATACTTTTTTGTATTTTAATTTTATATTTAAAAAAATTAATAATATTCGGCTTTTTTTATAATTTTAAATTATTAAGTAGTTTTGCTAATCGTAAATTG
>VTPC01000933.1:36334-50343 GCA_011009095.1 Ignelater luminosus
AAAACAATTCTACATTTGCTACATTTAATATTTTACAAATAGTAATATACGAGCTACTGATAAATTCTAATCGCAAATGAGAATAATCTCATATTAAATACCTAACTTCTGAATATAGAGTAGAATGAAGAATACCCACTGTTGGAATTAATTAACCATAGAGCTCTATGATGTAAACATCTATGAATATTGATAGCATCTTTCAGCTTCTGCAACTACATGAATGTTTACTCCTTTAGGGAGTGCTTTCTAACTTTCCAGTTGTTTTCTTGTTTCCTGAGCTTTCAGCAAATGGTAATATGTAAGCTAATTATTTCTGGGTTAATATACAATCTGATTAAAGAAGATGCTTTACAAATAAAAATAAAAAAAAACATGTTATAATAAAACAAAAATTAGGTATAATAATTACTTTTATGTAAATCTAACAATAAGAACAAACCTTCCCTTCTGTTTCCGTTGTAATTAATAAATTTGTATGAGGGAGACTTTAGAATATTAAGAACAAAGTTAAATGTTAATTAGTAGAAGGCTGGAAAGTACGTAGTAGCAGTAGGTGTATTTCAAAGTTTCAAAGTTGCTCTCTCGATGTTTGGGGTATTTTAAAAGCTAAACAATACATTCTAAAGCTTCTATGTTTATGTCTTTTACTTTTTTATGTGTAGTAATGTGTAATGTTTTGGTGTAATAAAGGAGACTTATTTTTGTTTTTATATTTCTTCAGGGAAACATTTTATAGTCTAAAGAAAATAAAACGCCCAACAGTAAAGGCTTTAAAAATTTTCAAAAATAAAATTATACGGTTTACAAAGGTAATTTAGGGTATTTTTATGGTAATATCTGTGATTTAAAAATAAAAATAAAATGATCGGAATTTTTTATTCTGATGTTACCAAATGTCATTAGCATTAAACTAAACTATGACGTGCATTAAAGTTTCATAAAGGAATAATTGCATGTTGTAAAATGAAACGATCAGATTGGATTGTGTATTGATTTCCTTAAGCTTTTCATATTAATTTTTATATTTAGATTGAACCTTTAGAATGCTGTTTGTAATGCAAATAACAAGGAATAATACATGAAGTAAATTATCCACAAAAAAAGAAAAAAATAACATCTATTATTCCCATGACAATACTAAAAAACTACAAATACTCTATTAACTGTGTAACAAAAGTTTCCAGAAAGAAATAACGTCTCAAAGGTAACAATTCAGTAATAGTTAATATGACATTTTTCCAGTTAAAACGCGCAATTCGAAGAAATAAATCGCATCTGGTGGAAAACAAGTTTTCTTAAAGTCAAATATCTTATGGATTTCGTACTAAAAAGTTCACAAAAAAATTCAAGTAACATTCGCATCTATGAAAAAATTCTTCATATACTCGAAAACGTGTTTTAGGTTTTGCATAAAACACACGGTATAGAATTTATTTGAATGTATCCAGCACCGTTGTAGATGATAAAATTTTCGAGCATTTTTCAGGAAAAGGGTCATGTTAATAGCTGGAAACACCAGAAGAAAAACAGTTACAACCGTGATAAAAAATATATTTTGTCTTCCATGTTGCGACGTTATAGTTAGAATTTATATTTTTATATTTTCCAAAACAAAAAAATTAAAAGTTACAGAATCTAAGAAAAGCAGATATATGAGTGAAATGAAACAAAAGAAAAATGGTCTACTCTAAAAATGAAAAATCTGGTAATCCAAACTACTTATCTGTTTAGTTTTGTTTCGTATGTTTCTAAATCTCCAACATCTTCTCTTCATCATGCTGACACTCTACAGTCAACTCATAACAGTCTTGAGAAAAAATTAACCTAACAATACTTGGGAAGGCAAACTCGAAAATAAAACAACGAAATCACAGGACCACTTAGCTTGAACGATTTCAGACTAGTTTGTGTCACGGAAATTTCAGTTATGTAAATGGTTTAGTGTTGGTCGAATATCTGTGAAGGAAGCTTAAACTTCTTTTTTGGAAATCTCTGAGATTCTGCCTTGGTTCTGTTTCATCTGCAAAGGTGATATATGTAACCGAACCGAAACCAAAACGGTGGACATAATGTAGTGAAATCTTCCTGCAGATAGATTTCTTCTTCCGTCGGAAGAACAAAAAACAAACGAAAACGAGGCTAGTCAATAATAAATAACAGATTCAACTTGTTGCCGTTGAATGTTAAAAGGAAGAAAACTCTGATTAATCCAAATACTTTCGGATTGTTGCACGATTTGACTTTTTTAGGACTTGAACTATATTGGTGTGGCCAAATCTTCTTTAGATTGATATGAGTAATAATACCAGTTGAGCTATGAATGTTTGGCTAGATTGTTACATTCAAAATACTCACCATGGAGAAAATTAACAAAGGCTACCAAACCTTTAAAAATATTTCTAAAAGACTTGTTATCTTCTCTATGTCTAGAAATAACTTTTTTGTTTACAAATTTTATAAAAATTATGTTTGACATGCAGAAGTCTAGTTCGCAGTTCAACTGACATCTTTACATGGATGACCTAAAAATGTATGCAAAGTCAGAAGCTAAATCTGCATCTTTGTTGGATACTATAGCTGAGAAAGTAACATTAGAAAATCTAATACAAACAACATTGGAACCTTTATTCTTTAAAAAAATCAGATTTATTTGCAACTCATTCAAAATAAATCAAGCAGAATGATGTCAAAAATAAAATTAGCAATGAATAGAAGTATCGCGGTAAATCTTCTAGACATCACCTTTGCATATGCAGGTGGACCATATTAATTGCAGTCTTGAAACTATTAGGTAGAATTGAAGTAGAAGACTTACAGCCACTTCCTCTTCTCTAAACAACGCAAAAATCTAGTTATTTGACGACGTAATCTCGTGACACGTTCAAGAATGGAAGGTCCAATCGATGACGAAATGCTAAGCAAAGCAAACAAATGCCAAAAGTCGCCGCCTTTTTCCCTTCAGTCATCGAATGGTGGAATCTTGAAGGTGGAATGGCAAAGAAGAAAAAGAACCGCAAGAAGCAGCAGAAGCGATGAAAATCCCACACCAAGCAGACTTATAAACGGATCGTTCATTCACGGTCAGCTGGATCTCGGAGCACAGGCGGAAACTAGTCGGGTTACGGTAGGAACAGTGCAATGTCGAGTGACTAGACAAGGCGTTGGCTTCGGCGGCTGCAACAATAATGGTCTCATCCCAAAATGTTCCCATCGCGGATCACCAGGAGAAGGAAAAAGATGGATATGAAGCGCCAGTCAAAGATCTCGCCCGTCTCCACAACACAGGATACTGACCAGCCCGCAGTATTAGCATACGAGGCGCCTATGACAGAATTTCTTAAGACACCACCAGACTTTCCTAAGACAGCGGCTTATCACCGCGGTGCCTATGACAAGTTGCCTCATTTTGGATTGAGTAGATTACGACAGGACATCCGGTCAACGCAGCGGGACGCAGCAGTTATAGAGCGAAATATGGCGTTAGGAAGCTCAGAACATTATTAATGGCTGAGAAAAAGGTAGTACTTTTCAGTCTTATACCACCACGCACCAATAGGCCAGGGTAGTGGAAAACGGTCCGGACGACTGTTTGTTTAAAAGAGCAATGCCTTAAATAGTACTTTCGCAACATTTCTATCTAGAACTGAGCGAGATAAAGGAACGTTTAAGAAAAGAAAATGGCAATCTCACTTTGGAGTCATAGTAGCACTTCGAACGAAAATAAATATAATGCAACATCAAGTGCCGTTAAAGTAAGAAGTTCTAAGAAAATCTAGATCATCTAGTTTGCCATTACC
Source organism: Ignelater luminosus (assembly GCA_011009095.1). Lineage (NCBI taxonomy): Eukaryota > Metazoa > Arthropoda > Insecta > Coleoptera > Elateridae > Ignelater > Ignelater luminosus. The sequence continues at coordinate 40,135 of VTPC01000933.1, forward strand.
GAAATATGAATCAAATGGGCTATAAGAAGATAAGGCAAAAACATCCGCAAAAGTGATAAAAAATGAAAAGATCGCAATGTTCAGTAGATAAAAAAGAGATTCAGAGATGAAACATGTTGTGGTAGAAAAATAAAAGGAGAAACTGTTCTAGTTGTACTTAGCTACATAGACGTCTTCGCTGTTGCTCATACACTTAACCAAGTCTCGAGTAGCGTATCATTCATCGTAGCCTGCCCCGTTTTCTTTTTATCAGATTTGCGTCTTCATTTAAACAGATCTATTCTTCTTTTTACAGCTATACAGACCAGAATCTTGAAGCATTGACTAGTAGAATTTTCTTCGACTTGTGATACATGTATGAACAATCAAAGGCAAGTACTTAATTAACCGTATCGTACTTGCATGCTGGAAGATCAGTAAGCAACTTTGACATAGCATGTTCTAAATCCACACGATTAGTAACTGACAATGTATCTAGTTCTCCAAAGAGATGTGCAACAGACTATACCAAAGCATAGTACGTATTATGATCATCCGAGTTTAAGAATTCCTTTCGGAAAAAGAATTTCTCATTCTCAAATAAATAAAAGAAAACTAGTAATCAAAAGTTTTAAAATTCCTGTGTCGAAAATGTTTTAATCCGCCACTTTATTTTTATTGATCTAAAATAAAACTGAAACTCCGTTCTTTTTACTTTTATAAACCGTATGCTTCCTTGTGCCTTTATGGGTGCGCTTGATGTAATATAATTAAATGGAGATAGAATCTTTTGTGGATTTAATTTTGAGGATAAAATTAATTTAAAAACATTTCAAAAGAATCATTTACTTTATAATTCAATGCCGAAATTAATTTTATCAAAATTCTAACAATAGCGAGAGAATTGTGGAATTCATTTGAAATATCAAAATTAATATTTCATTCTTAAATTGGGTAGAAAAGATTTAAATAATACACTAAATTATGCACATTTTGTTTGAATTGTGTGCAATTCTTATCTTATCCTTATCTTAAATAGGCTAGAATTAATTAAAAAACGGGAAGCTAAAATTTATTCAGCAATTAATTTATTCTTTGTATTCGATAACGAACTTAACAAAGATTTATAAACCGAAACTATTGTATTTTGAATAAACGATACAAACCATAAGGGTGAAACTGCGGTTCCAAGTATCAATTAACATGCCTCTTATAGTTAATTATGTACGTGGAATTAGCCTAATTAACGAATTCGCCGACGCTATTACAAGAGTTAAAACTCTAAAACAATTACCATTATACGACAATTTGCAGTAAAAACTTGCATGCTATACTCTGATCTTATCCGAATCTTGGAACGTTCAACATCGAGTACCTTGTAGCTGAAAACAATTTAAATGATACAGGGTGTTCAGAATTCTTGCTTAATCTCATTTATAGGTGATTATTAAAAAGAGATTACTGAAAATAAATATAAATATTCTTATAACATCAGCTTGACGACAAGTAAATTATGTATGTTTTTATGATAATTCAGAATAATGAACTTTGCGTTGCCAATGTTGACCTTCGTTTGATAACCTTCCGTGAGGACTTCTTTATGGTCTGCTAGTTTGTCTTATTATTTATAATAATTTATCTTTTACTTGTAGTACGGCAAATAATTAGTGTTATAAATTATGCTAAGCTTATTTCTTTATTGTAAGAATCTGGAACAAATGCCACATTTGCATTTACATTTTATATGAACTATATTTTAGCAATAACAGTAATATTTGCAGTTCATTTCATATTCAAAACGTAAAATTATGTTCTTAACGAGTATATTATCTGAGTTTTAGGTGTAACATCGTGCCAGGCAATTACTTTTAAGTACAACTGTAAGACGATAAATAATAAAGAAAAAACACGCAAACGATAATAATAAATTTAACTGAGAATAAATCTGAAACATCCTTTTTTTCTATTCGTAAAATTTGACATCGTGCCATTCAACTGATTTATTTTTTTAATGTTGGAGGAATCTTCTCCATAAAAATTCTATTATAAAACCTGACCTCGAAAGTTTCCATTTTTCATGGAAACGTGTAAGTTCTGCTATTTTTAGAAATATGTAGTTCTTTAATATGTCTACAAAAGGTTCATTAACGTCAGTTAATTTATTGCTGGAATCTCGTTTAAATTAATTTCAATGTCCTACTTTTCTGTCGTTATTATTTATTTAAATGTTATTTTTTAAAAAAGAGGCATTCTGGAGCTTTGTTCATCTTTCTAAAGTCGTCTATTTTGAAAAATTGGTTTTTTTACAAAAATCTAATGTTCAATTACTAACAAAAAGATAATTGCAACATAATTTATTAGCTTTTTAAAACTATGCTAAACTGCTTAGTCCGTTTGGGGTTCCTCAAGGACACAATGCAGGTCTGCTAATTGTTCTTGGTGTAGCATCTTCTCAAGCAAAACTAATAAAACTAATAACATTTACTATACAAAATTACCAATGAAAATCTTATCAAACTAGAACACTGATAAACAAAACAAGTTATAAAAAGTACGTATGTAACATGCTCTAGAATATTTTATTGGAGAAGAAACGCAGTAAACTGTATCCGGTTTCCTATGACATTAACATACCAGATAGGTAAGTATTATCTTTGCAGGTTAAGTGAATATTTATGACTTTATTATCAATTTATCGCCTTTTAAGCGCAAATAAAATTACTATTGAATAAATAATATGCAAATTCAACCGGATATTTTGAAATTTGCGTAATTGGCCGTGCTTAGAAAGATAATCTTGAAAATGTGAGAAACTAAAAACCTGTAAAGAAAAGAACCTTTTTCAATTCAAGATCTTTCTCAAGATGCCAAAACGTAACAAGCAGAAATAATGTTAGACGATTAGTTATATTACTATGTCGTAAATCTTGTTCGCAGATCATAATTTCATACGCTGGACTCGAATAGAGTGAAAGTTATTTTAAAGAAGAAAAGTTAATGCTTCACTGTCAGGATTTCTAGACCTTTTATGGTTAACTATGTTTAATCTACCATAAAGATGCAAGCGGCTAATTAGCTTGTTTCCGTTCGTGTTTACCCTTACTGTTTAAAAACTCGTTTCAAGGCAGCCGCAAAGAGGAACTGTTCCTGATTATAAATAATACGCACAGACTATTAGAAAGTACTCTAAAAGAACTCTTCGGATAAATAAGTACCGAAGTTACCTGAGTAGCTTATTTCTACTTCTTCATTCTTCGCATTCCATGGTCTTAATTCTCAGTATTTTCTGTGAGTCATTTTCAAGATCTATGTTTACAGCACATGAAAGATCAATAAGCCAGTTATATATTTTACTCTTATCTATTGGCGACATATTTCGAATTATTTCTATTCTATCTTCTCAATCTTAAAAATGTTCAATCAAAACTTTTGATTTGATGAAATAGAACTACTAAATATTGTTTGGCATGCAAAAATCTGTTTATGTCGAAAATCGAGAAATTGTAAAAAAATTCAACAATTTATAAAAAGTTCGAAACTTCCTTTCTAACCGAAATGTATTCTTTCAGGAAAGGTAAATCAAAATTGGTCGAGTTGTATGGTGACAAAGATTTTTGGAAGATATCCGTTTTGGAAATTCTCAAAGCGAGATTTAGACTTTTCTCTTAATTCTCTTAATTAGTCACTGAGATTAGAATAAGGTTGGGTTATGTATACTCAGAATTGAAACCAAGACTCTTGGAAAATATCTATCTTGAAAATTCTGAAAGCGAATTTAGACGAATTCCCTTAATCAGTCGGTATGTAAATAAGACTAGAATATGGTTGTTCAAAATAGCTATTGAAGATTGTAAAAGTATGAGTGTTTTGGAAACGTTTATCATAGATCTTCTGATTGGAACAGAGCTTACTAGTCAAGGGTTATAACACTCTCCGAATTAGCCACTAAATCAGGGGCATGTCATTAATCTATTGGCGATATAAGTCTGCGACGCTTACAATTACCACATTGAAACCTTCAGGAAATCATTGCAATCCGTTTTCTAGTTTATTCCTGTCGCAAAACAGAATTTTCATTTTCTTCGTAAGTCATTCATTAGGTGAAACAAAGGCATTTAATCTAAAATCTAGAAGTTTTAGATATGGATCTTTCAATTTTTATGAGTTTTTGAACTATCTGATTAGATATTCTTAGTTTAGTTGTGCAAAATCAATAAAACGCTTGGTTTGACATTATGTAAAAGATCTATTATAGATAAAAACAATAATAATAAAGTGCGAGGTAACCATGTAGCTGATTGTTGAAAGTAGAGACACCAAAATTACTCGATACCTACGATTAATCTTGTCTTCTGTTTGCCTTGAGCAGTAGTCATTTATCTTCATCACGCAGCTATATGAGACTCTTCCATTTAACCCTTAATTCGTGGCAGTATGCAAAATAAATTTGTTGTCGAAAATTACAATTTGTATATTAGTTAGTCAAGTGTGCACATGAATATTATAGTAAAGTTAATTTAAGAAAACAAATGACAGCTTTAAGGCTTTTATTGTTTTTGAAAAATAGTTGTCAATATGGTCTTCTTTTTGTTTTTCGACAAGTATTTCTAATTTATAATAATCACAAAGCTTATTATATTAAAAACGATTGGCAACTGTCTCGAATAGTATATAAATTTTGAATCTCAAAACCACGGTGAGGATGGTTTTGATAACTCAGACCAGCAGTAGACAAATTTACGAGGGTGGTCTGAAAAGTTTCCGACCTAACAAAGATACAAGACATTTTTTCTGAAAATTTTTTTTTATTTTTCAACATAGTCTCCGTGTAACTCTACGCACTTCTCCCAGCGATGCTCCCATCTCTGTAACCCGTCCAAATAGTACTCGGCATTTTTCTCTGCAAAATAATTGTTCACGAAGGTGATTGCCTCTTCATTTGACGAAAATCTTTGTCCTCCGAGCGCAATTTTTAGATGAGGAAACAAAAGGAAGTCGCTTGGGGCTAGATCTGGTGAGTAAGGCGGATGGTCAAGCAGTTCAAACCGTAATTCGTGGATTTTCGCCATGGCAACCGCTGAGGTGTGAGACGGTGCGTTGTCTTGGTGAAACAGGATTTTCTTTTTCTGCAAATGTGGCCGTTTTTTCGCAAGTTCTGCCTTCAGCTTGTCAAGTAATGATGCATAGTATGCTCCTGTAATGGTTTTTCCTTTTTGAAGATAATCGATTAAAATAACTCCATGACTATCCCAAAAAACAGTCGCCATCACTTTCCCAGCCGAAAAAACAGTTTTTGCTTTTTTTGGAGCCGGTTCCCCCTTTGCAGTCCACTGTTTGGACTGTATTTTTGTTTCGGGCGTATAATGGTGTATCCAAGTTTCATCTACAGTAATTAATCGGCGCCAAAACTCGGATTTATTTCGCCTAAACTGCGCCAAAAGAGCGTTGGAAATATTCATTCGAACACGTTTTTGGTCTAACGTGAGCAAACGCGGCACCCAACGCCCGGACAGCTTTCTCATGCCTAAATGTTGATTTAATATGTGACAAACACGTTCTTTTGACATGTTTATAACCTCTGCTATCTCTCTCACTTTAATTCGGCGGTCGTCTAGCAGCATTTGGTGAACTTTGGCGATGTTTTCGTCGGTAGTTGCAGTTTTTGGACGTCCCGAACGTTCATTGTCTCCCAAGCTCTTACGGCCACGTTTAAATTCAGCAGCCCAAAATTTCACTGTGGTAAATGATGGTGCAGAGTCCCCATACACAGAATCGTATTGCCTTTCAAAAACAAATATTTAATGACAGCTCGATACTCGATTTTGTCCATTTTCACAAAAAAAACTCACATCAACTCACTCAAACGACTGTTACATAAAAACTGCGCGTCCAAAATGGCTGAAACTTTGGTGAGTAACTGTCAACAGATGAACAACGAAATTCAGTAGCTTTTATTTACGAGTGCTGCCATCTTCACGTTGAGGTCGGAAACTTTTCAGACCACCCTCGTATGACCAAAATAATTTAGTTCTGATAGTTGAGCTGTAAATCATGCAAACTGGCCAATATGTAGTATGTTCTATTCATTTTTTCTGGCCGTTACAATGTTATTCCTAAAGATTACTTATTTGTTTCCAATTTTTCTGCAGAGTTAGCAATCGGCATTTGAAGAGTTACTTATTAATACATTTGGACAGTTCTGGATTCTTTTTACTTTTTATGCATTTTTATATTCTTTGGCATAGCAGATGCTTTATATCAACACTTTTACCTTTTAGTTTGAAAAATCTTGGAAATAGTAGGTATATCTCATTGCTACGTGTAGTAATTATTATCTTCAAAATTAATCGAACTACGAAGATTTTCAGATGTCCTTTTACTTCTAGATTCAATTGATTTGATTAGTATTGAGTGTAATGGTAGTCTAAGACCACCAGCAGCAACTTTTTTGAAATATTTCTTTCAAGAGAGATTATGGCTTTGCTCCTAGTGGTCACCAAGATGTACCGTCGTCGGCTTCTGTACTAGGTTGATTCATGCTCATTAACAATAGGTGTAACATGAACCCGATAAAATTTGAGAGAAAAGTATGTCGGAATCTTTGATTATTCTAGAGTTTCTGCTTCCCGTTTTTTGGGATAGCTACTGTACTATTCATATTTCAAATTACAAGGTGATTTGTACGATTTTGATTTCTAGTAGTTCTATTTGACAATCTCGCTAAATTATAGTTTCAGAGTTTAATTGATCTCCAATGCTTTAGAAGTGTGTTATTTATTAATTCTTTTGATTGATCCTGCAGTTGATCACGAATTCACCGTGCGTGTTTATTATTAGAATCATATGAAGAAATTCTAGTGATGAAATTACTATTGGGATTAAGGCCATACAAATTAACGGATTCAGTAACTTGAAAATGAATGGCGAAATTACCTGCACCTTTAAATAATTATTGCAGTTGAATTAAATACTAAATTGAACATCGATATCCTGTTTACCGTAATTACTAGCAAGTTCTTCCGTTTGTTGAAAAAATGGTAGTTTCACTCTAATGGAGTTTAGTTTTATGATTTCAAAGTGCATTTAACAGTTTATAAATGTTACACTTAATTTCTCATTAATTTTTAATTATTATACTAGCAAATCTTTCAACATTCATTTTTCTCACAAAAAAGAGAAAAACATTTAAAACATTTCTGCGATTGTACCATTTCCCAAGATTATCTTTCACGAAAAGCTGTCATTGTCATAATTAGATTTCTTTGTAAAAATTTCATAATTTAATTCCTTTTAAGAAACTTTCAAAGGAATCCATAAATAAAGTAAACGTCAGAAGAATGAATGTGGTTTCTTTCGTCCAAATTGGACCATTTTATTCCTTAATGAAATTTTTTCAATAAAAAAAGGAAAAGACCAAGTCACATAAAAAGGCTTCCAAAAATACTAGTACGGCCAATTGAATAAATGGGACGGATACGTCGGAGTGGAACACCTAAATTTAGTCGGACAAGCCAATTGAAGCCGTGGAACGTAACTCTCGTTTACATAACTTAATTATGTAATTCGTAGTGGGCCCAAAACTGTATAATATTCATGGATGCAGGCTGAACCAGTCATTAATTTTTATAAAAAGGAAAGGGAGTTTTAGGGTTTATTTTTTTCTTTGTGTAGGTTATATGTATGTATATTTGGTGCAACGTGGAGCTAACGTATACCTAGTATATACATACTACCTGGCTGTCTGTAGCATAACGTATAAAGGTGAATTTTGTTTTCATCTGTGATTCGCCGTACCTGGTGCATGAAAGTTTCTAGTTTGCGGAACAGAAATTAAATTTTTATTCGCTCTGCTGGTTCTTACTAAAATTAACTGTGTTTACGTGATACAGAAACGTACTTGGATCAGATTTTGAAGCCTTTCGCACTTTTAAACTCCATAAAGCTTATAATATAATTATTATAAAATCTTTACCAAAGTATTTTTATTACCTACGTATATTAATTTTAGTGAAAATGAACGACTTCGAGCAATTGTTTTATATAATAGATATAATAAAGTAGGACATTGGTTTGTAAGATCTTTGTAATAATACAAAGAAAGTTGACCAAAACAATAATAGTAGATCAATTGATAAATTCACAATAAAATAGTATAATGGATTTCTCGAACTTTTGTTTTAACCTACTTTAGGGAAATACCTTTTTAAATAAAAACCATTTAATGAAAATGAATTTCAATAATTAGAAATGTTTTATAAACACTTAAATTTCCATTTAAATATAATAAAAAATCAATTAATTAAAAGATGATTACGATTATTGTGGTTTTTAATATTCTCTTAATTGAACATAAAAATTGCTGTTACTTATGAGATTTTATTAAACTATAAACAAGCGAGCCTTTCCTCTTTGCTTTAAAGAATCTTCCGGAATCTTCTGGCTTATCTGGTTAACCACATTTCTGAATTAACAATAACGTATAAGCCCTCAGAACAATTAAATATTTTCAATCAGTACTAGTATGTACGTCACTGATCGCTGTTGATTTTTCTAAATCTCATCATGACTTCAGTTGTATTGTTTATGCTTGTTATAGATTTAGTTGTAAGAGCAAATATGTATGTATTAACAACCAGCGTCAAAAATAAGCAGCTGTTTTGTTGATTTCCGAAAAAATATCTTTGAGACTCATGGCACAGTATGATGAAACATGGATTTCATTTCATAACTTGATAAAACATTTTAAACGTGCTGTTCAGCAATATGAAAAATCAAGTAGGCGTTCCATTTAAGAAAGTCTGCTCGTTCCTGAGATATTCCAGTTTATAGAAAATCCGATATTTAGGTTTTTAGCGAGTAAGCCGTGAACTTCTTTGAAAAAACAAAATCAATCAAGTGATCTTCATAATAGACAACTGTTTTCTAATTTAACTGACTTCATATCTCTGAAGGTTTCTAAGATCCTAATAGTGAGCCTCGAATTTATTTTTTTATTTTTAAATAAGGAGTTGAGATTATACATATATGATCTTATTTATTTATGTTTAATGATTGCATTTAATTTGACTCGGTTTGTTTACATTGTTACATTGTTCAACATTATTTTTTATTTATTCTTCGCAGTTTTGCCCAAAAATACTCTCATATGTACACAGATAAGCTTTTTTTTGTTTTTAATTTTTACGACCTTTTGTTGTTGCACTTTTAATACTTTTTATATTTTCGTTTCTTCAACTAATAACGCATTTATATACTTTTAGTAGCACTTAGCGATAAGAATTTAAAATGTGCGCATAAATTTATTAATTGTTCACATTAATATTTTAGGTTGTAGATTTTCCAAATCAAAAGTTTTTTTTTCTGATATAATTGGAAGTTATTCCAAACACAGTTACAGTATGTCTCAGTAAACATGAAATATGAACTTTTCCTTTTGCTCTACTCTCAAACTCTTTGCAAATATCTAGGTCAGAGGTAGGCAAATTGGCCCTCGGCATCGAATGACTAGTATCAAGACTAAATTATCAACAAACCTAAATATCGAGCAGAAATTTAACCAAGCAATCTAACATTCGAGCTGTAAAATATGTGAACGTGTTTTGTCGTTTTACAAATCAATGCGGCCCTAGGTTATACGAGGGTGGTCTGAAAAGTTTCCGACCTCAACGTGAAGATGGCAGCACTCGTAAATAAAAGCTACTGAATTTCGTTGTTCATCTGTTGACAGTTACTCACCAAAGTTTCAGCCATTTTGGACGCGCAGTTTTTATGTAACAGTCGTTTGAGTGAGTTGATGTGAGTTTTTTTGTGAAATGGACAAAATCGAGTATCGATCTGTCATTAAATATTTGTTTTTGAAAGGCAATACGCTTTCGCAAATAAAAGATGAGTTGGATTCTGTGTATGGGGACTCTGCACCATCATTTACCACAGTGAAATTTTGGACTGCTAAATTTAAACGTGGCCGTAAGAGCTTGGGAGACGATGAACGTTCGGGACGTCCAAAAACTGCAACTACCGACGAAAACATCGCCAAAGTTCACCAAATGGTGAAAGTGATGGCGACTGTTTTTTGGGATAGTCATGGAGTTATTTTAATCGATTATCTTCAAAAAGGAAAAACCATTACAGGAGCATACTATGCATCATTACTTGACAAGCTGAAGGCAGAACTTGCGAAAAAACGGCCACATTTGCAGAAAAAGAAAATCCTGTTTCACCAAGACAATG